>CM014082.1:20279581-20367443 GCA_004119915.2 Collichthys lucidus
AACATGAGACCTTCACAATGTGTGCTCCGCATCTATGATTCATTTTCACTGAGCTATGATCATTTCATATGACAGAAACGTGATTTGTGAGACAACAGCAAAACAACAGGCAACTACTACTATAGGTGTCTAAACACAATTTATTGATGTTTGACTAATTAGCACATATTATTTAAGTTCATATAACAACAGTAATTTACACGGTTCATTGTTTGTTGAGGAATAATTAGAGGTTGATGTATTAACAGTTCATATTTACAGCAATGCAATATGTTAACTGTGATCTATTGCACTTAAAATGTGAGTAGATCATTTAAAGTGTGTACATTTGTAATATTTTGGAATAGATATATGTATTTGTTGCTTCAGAGTAGCTAAGTCTTTGCCTTTTGTTAATTCCACATGAAAGCAATTTTAAAAAAACATGATAGTTCATTGTTAATTTAGCAAATAAATGAGTAATGTCTATCCAGTTAGAGGAAGCAGGATCAGACTGGTGTTCACTCAGTTAGAAATTGTAAAGGTGGGTAGAGCTACCCAAATTCCAACTCTGTTCACAGTAATAACGATGGCTCTGTGTTTTGGGTGTTCACAATAAGCTACATCAGTGAGCATGGACATCACAGGACCCTGGATTCAGAGCTCCTAACTGGAATTCCACCATTTTAAGGTTATCGTGGCATGTCGACGTGTCAACGTGTCTGTTTCTTCCCT
Source organism: Collichthys lucidus (assembly GCA_004119915.2). Lineage (NCBI taxonomy): Eukaryota > Metazoa > Chordata > Actinopteri > Sciaenidae > Collichthys > Collichthys lucidus. The sequence continues at coordinate 20,280,296 of CM014082.1, forward strand.
TTACAATAAAAAGCTGTCCTTTGCACAGATTAACTGTTCATCATCACTATCACTGGCACCTTGTATCGATCAGCCCACTCCACCGTCGTTCATTCTTTACAGTATATCATACTCCCAGGTGGTGAATGACAGGCCAGACTCTGATCTCCCTCAAGGCTGCGTCCATCTGTTGCTCAGAGCAACACGATCAATACTGCCGATGTTAATGATGGCTAAAAGCCTGCTAAGAAACCTGAGAGGCTCTTTTAGCTCAGGGCTAGTGCTGTCACCCCTCTGGGCCATCAGTCCTCTGGTCCACTGGTCGACAGAAGACAGAGTCAGCTAACCCAGAGAGGGCTCATGGTGGATCAGTGTGGGCTGAGATTTAGTCTCAGTATGTACCTGTTATGTAATTATCATTTTCACACATTATTCCTGCACTGACTGTTAGAGAAACACACTTCTACACCACTGAAAGAGTTATATAAAAACATAACGAGTTATATTTGCTTGTTGTCAGCTTTACAGTTTTTAGGAATCTTCCAGCATTTTGTCTTCAAAATGCTGTTGTTAGTTTGATATCCTGCCACCTTTCTCTGAAAAAAGATGAATTTGCACATGAGGTTTGATTGTTGTCACAAACAGCAGCTCATCCTAATGTAAAAATCAATGCAGGAGGATTAAATGTGTAAGGAAGCCATCAACACCCACATGGGATCATTGGACACAATGCTATCCTAACCTTCAAGTAAACACAAGAAAAGCACAATATACTGTACTCAATCAAAAGTCCTAATTTCTGCTCTGTGCTTCCTGCTGTTTAGTTTCTAACCAAAAGATACTGTGTGTATCTCTGATATATTTTCTTCACAGTCACAGTTTAATAAGGCTGAGCCCAAATGTAGACACTGGACATGGAGGTAAGGTGAAACAAGTCTGTTTCCAGCAGGAATGGAGCGCTGAGGTGAGGCGGAAGAAATTCAGGTGGAGGCTAGCCCTTTATCTGGGCTGTGTTTTGCTGAGGATGGCAGGGAGAGATATCAGTCGTTCAAGGACAGGAGAGACAACGATGTGAGAAACAGGCCTGAGAAGTGTCACTTTGATACATAATGCTGATTGCTGAGCAGACTCATCAGTGAGGGAGGTGTCTGAGACAGCCCATTTTAAAAAAATGCATAAGAACCTACTGAGAGAGCTCCTCAGGGAGCCTTTTCTCTGTAACCTCTCTTCTGTGTTGCACTGTTAAACGCTCCTTCTTGTACAAGAATAATAAATTCAACTTAAACGTTGATACTCTGAATCCGGTCCTCCTTATTCAAGAGTTCTTCCTTAAAAATTCTCATAACAAAAATAATCTAGGTTCTAAACAGGACGTGTAGCACAAAGACAAACTGTGTGTAGAACAATGATCCAGAGAGGACTGGCAGTTTGTTCTGTAGACAGAAATGACTGTCAATGATCTCTGTCCATGCAGAAAATAAACATTACATACAGTACTTCATTACTTCAAAGCATAGCACTTCCAGGCAACATTTCAGCATTCAGTCAGTGGTGCAAAGATTCTGAAGAAACAGTTAATATATCCCGTGTTTGCACACCCCGCCTTTACCCGACTGTCTCAGCTCCCTGCTGCCTCAGCATGTTGTAAGCAACATACAAGAACCTGAACAAGAAAATGCTTCCAGTGCTTCATCATCATCTTAACCAACTGCCGGGTGATTCACAGAAGTGGTGAATTGTATATAAGGTGTCTATGGCGCAACCTTACTGCAGGTGTCTGGTAATTCATGCTGTGCAACGACACGTTGAAAAAGATGTTTCACAGTTTCTGTGTTTGCACCTGGCACATTATGTACAAAGTGATTCTCATATAAAGTGACCGGCACCATATTTGATGCCTTTAAGAGAATACTTTAATTTATCTTCATAAATCTGTATGAATTTGTGATAGAACTTTAAAACTTGATCAAAGTCCTGCTTCCTGGTAGCTCTGTGTCTTTCTCTGTTTGTTTATATATATTATATATATATATATATATATATATATATATATATATATATATATATATATATATATATATATATATACACACTCAGCCTATCACTAGACCTGTCCCTCTTTCCCTGTCCTCTCTGTCCTTCGACAAGGCATAGAGAGGCTCTTACTAGACTAAACAGCACGATGACGACTAAAGAACAAACAGAAAATGCTCAACATATTAACTTAACAGAAATATTAGCAAAGCAACACCAAATATACAAGCAATAATTTACATAAACATCAGGTTTACAGTGTATTTTAAAATGACAAACTCAGACTCTTAAAATTTTTACTCAACTCATCCTGTGCCAGAGGTCACACCACCAGCTAAGTGAATTGGATAAAGATTTTAACGCTTCATTCAGAACATTAATGTACATTTGAATTTTTTGCACACTCTTACAGCTTCTCAATCACTCACAGCGGCCGCTCGCTCACACACACAACTTTTAATCTCTTTCATGCGTCTCTGTTCTCAGACAACCAACATACACACTTGGCGCCCATGCACACTGTATACTCCCTGTACCCGCAGTCAATTTACTACAAATTATAATCTGGTTTTACTATAATTCCTCTTCCCCTGAACCTAAAAGCTACTGCAGTACAAAACACACATTAACACAGACGTGGAGTTAATGTTTCTGCATTAGCATGGCGTTTAATACTGTTTAATTTGATATTTTTCTCTAACCCTTTTTAGGCTTTACTGTGAATTTACCATGTTTTTAATAGTTCAGCTTTTCTTAATCATGTTGTATAGGTCTGTATAGGTATACCTCTGCATGGCGGTGGTAATAGCACAATCACCCCTCTCTCTCTGTATTTTCTGTATTTACTGTGTGTGTGTGTGTGTGTGTGTGTGTGTGTGTGTGTGTGTGTGTGTGTGTGTGTGTGTGTGTGTGTGTGCGTATTCTACTTGTTAGCATCCCCATGGTTTCAGAATTTTTACAAAAACACCACATAATTGCCACAGAACCTCATCCACTTGTCTGAAACAGAGGAGGAAGAGTTAAAAAAAAAACACAGGAAAGAACAATCTCCACCTGCTTGTTTTACAAAGCCTTCTTGTGCCAGCAGGGAGCTTTGTTTGCAGCCAGAGTAGTTTTTGACTTTCCGTCTATGAATGGTCAGCTGCAAAAACTTGTTTGATGCTTTGGGGATTGGGAAAAACACAGAAACATGTAACGGCTCATTTTCACACGCAGGGCAGAACAAGAGGCTGCAGATCAGACTGAACTTTGAAGATGGAAGTTACAATAGGTTCAAAATAACCAGAAGCAACACAGCAGAGTGCGGCGTTGTTAGTCGACAATAACAGTATCAGTCTCTTTATGAAACCTCAGCATCACTGTTATATGTCTGCTTTTCATCACCTCTTTGGCTAGACCGCAGACTGAGTAATGAAGCTACAGTATTGGTCGGTCGAGTGTTGGAGTTGCTGGGAATTGTTTGTTCTCTGTAAATTTTATTATAAAGAGTACAGTCTGGACCTGCTCTGTATGAAAGGTGTTATGAGATAACTGCTGTTAGGATTTGGCATTATATGAATGAAAGTGATCTGATTCAGCTGCTGCTCTTTTCAAATCTAGTGCATGCTAAGAATATGGAATATTCTGCAGGTCTTAGATATCTGACGACTAAAGCAGTTTTTCTCAAACATTTTACACCACATACCACCTCAGAAAATATTCAACTCTTATGATAGGGGTTAAAACAGTCAATGCTCAAATACAGTCAGGCAGGTTTATATGTATAATATGGTTCCAGAACCAGAGCTGCCTGGGTGCACTTCTCTTCTTTATATTTCCTGTTTGGAGCTACAGTTGCAGTGTTTGTTTGACCTCCACTTACTGTCTTCATGTCACATTTCAGCTCATAACTAATCATGGATGTAAGCGCGTGCTACCTGCTACCTGCCTTGAACGTGATAAAGTATTACAGGAGATGAAAAACATTTGAAATTACATTCCAGTGATCTCAAGTTAAGTCTCTTTGTGAAATGTATTCAAACGAATGATATATTTCAGATATTCCTCTGTGTGACACTCAAGGGACCTCGCGTAAAACCAGTGAACTAAAGACTTCTGAATTCATTGACAGGTCGGTCACTAATAGATGTTTGCACTGTGTTACAGTGTCTTTACCAAATGTACAATGATCTAGTGGGCCCAAAGAATGATGATCACCATATTGTATTTGTAACATATCGGTAGATAGACGAAAACAGACTTAGAAGTCAATGTTATTAGGAAAAAGTATATAAATCATATTTATTGTGTCAGTCAGTGGCGCTATTTACAATTGCACCTCTCATTCTCTATGATCATTAAAGGGATGGAGAAGATTGGACAGTAGTGTCAGGATCTGTATAGAGAAAATACACAGGACACTGGCAACATGTCAAATGAAATAATTCATAAATATTTAATCTCTAGAGTCCAGGCACATCCCTCTGTGCTTTTACTGCAGAACAAGGTAAGTGGATGAAACTTAGTTTTATGGTTCCATAAATTCAAACATACTGACAATGCTTAAGAGTTTCGTTAGTCAGAACTACAACTTCATGACAAATGTATTCATTACACTGTTACACTCTCAGCTATATTGTATGGTGTATTTTGCTATACTCCTTTATTTTCCTTTAAGAAATATGATTACAGCTTGTCTTGTCTCATAGCTGTGACTCGTTACAAGACCAGTCTGGAGTTTAGGTAGTAAAATGATGTCTGGTATAAGTGGCTATTTAAAATAAGTTTCTTTGGGGAGTTGTTCTTCTTTAACTTTCAAAGTTAGGATAGCGGCCTCTGCCTCATCATGGGAGGACTCCACTTGTCAGAGCTGAACTTCGGTTGAACTCCTCAAGTAGGAAGCTCTATGGTCAGATCAGGGGCAGAGCAAGAGCTGTATAAACATGTAACTCTGTTTCACTGTTTGTCAGACTCTGAACCACCTTGTGATGTGATGAGTGATGATCTCTGATGAGATGTGATGATCTCTGACCTTTCAGCTGAAATACTTGGTATTCTCTGTATGAAGTTGTTGTAGTGGTCTTCTTAAACTGCAGTTTTCAATCAATGACAACGACAATATCAGAGTAACTTTGTTTATTTGTTCATCTCTCACTGGAATTTCTACCACACTTTTCAACCCACTGCAAAATGTGCAAACTGTTACAATGCTGCATGAATTTTAGAACACAAGTTGAAAAAAACAATTAAAACAGAATCTGGACACGGAGATAGAGGCCAGCGAGTGAGCTTAGCAGTTTATTTCAAACAGAGGGGGTGATCTGGATTGAAAGAAGGAACAGGAAGATTAGGAAACAATCAGATGGGTCTGACAAGAACACCCAGACAAGGCTTTCAAAGGTCCCTCTGGCCAGAGCAATACATTTCCCCCTAACACTTGCATGGGCTGCAACTACTCATAAAATCCGATGACGCATGCTTCACAGGAGCTCTGTGATCTTTCAGATCAGAGAGATCACAGAGCTCATCATCTTTACTTGAATCAAAACTTCAAAACGTTTTTTTTATCCAAAGCCCTCCACCTTCTATCTATCCTACATACATAATGGAACAAAATATCTTTTCATTGGTCAATGAGATGCTAAATGCTGACCATAGAATATGTACATTCAATACAGAGAAATTCAAATCATCCAAAGTGGAGATATGTGGTAAAAAACTCATGAAGTCTGCACAGCTCATTCTGTTACGGGAAACTTCGAACAAATTACAACGCTGGAATGGTGCAGGCTGCGGAAAATGCATGAAACCTACTTTCCTTCAGAGTTTATTCTGTTAAACCAAAGTGCAGAGGACAAATTCCATTTTTAACCTCAACTGCCTTAAATGTCCTGACTGTATCCGCTTTGTGTAGACGGACAGATGTTAAGAGTGTAACAGTACACAGAAGGCATGGCTGGGTTTATACCCCATGTGGCAGCATGGAGTGGTTTGACATTGTGCAGCAGTACGCAGGAAGGTTGTTGCATGCTAACTTACCTTCATGACCTCATCCTAAATGTTTTGTATTGAAATGACTCACTTACAGTGAGAAAAGGATATTTTCATTCCTCTGTCACATTTATTTTCCTCTTCTCGTCTGATTGTCTGGAAACAATTAGCATTTAGACGAGTTGTGTCCTCTTGTGCTGTTAACCTCACACACCCATGGGCGTCCAGCGCCTCAGCGTGTCAGCTGCTCTCCTGTGAATCTAATGGGTAAACACAGAATCACAGCACTACTAAGTGAGCAAAACATTTTAAATAACTCTTTCATTTGATTCTCTATAATTGAACTGGAAATTGTTGTGTGCCTGTCTTCGAATTATGCAAGATAGCTGCGGCTGTCATCTTCTCAGCAGATAAAATCATCGACCTGAAATGAGAAGCAGCTTTTGTTTACTTCTGTGAGAAATCAAAGACCCGCAGATTTCGAGTGTGATCATCATAAACAACATATGTTATATGAGAATCGGGTAACGGTAACAACTAAAGAGCGGCTCCTCATTTTGTTTGGATTATGTAAACACACAATGTCGTTCACATCCCACCACTGATGATTTACAGTCTGTAACAGTAACGTATCAAGATATGTAAAACAAAGACAGTGAAGAGGAAGATTGCAGGATTTCAAATATTCAAATGTCTAACAGAGAAGGAGGCAGGAAAAAGGAAGGAAATGCATTGAGCATGTTAAACCACAATGATGTACAAGGATGTGGTGGGTTCACCTTTAGAGAGAGTGAGGATAAGGAGCCAAGAAATCCAGAGGGAGCAAGGAGTAAAACCATTACTCCTTTATGTTGGAGGTAGTGTGGTGTGTGATCTGACAATACGCAGTGTAATGTGTGGAAAAGTGTCTATCTTTTGATATTACTCTCAAAGCACAGAAGCAGCATGCAGGTGAAAGACTTGCACAAACATGGAGGAGCGATTTAACAGACTGGAGGGAGTCTGAACACGAGAAGGATTCCAAGCAGTCAAGACAAAACAAGGAGCTCATAGCTAAAAGAGGAGCTACTTCTGTCACAAACACCTGACAGAGACCAGAAAACTGTAACGTTTAACTTTGCAAATTATTTTCACACTTCATATGAAGACCACATCTGTACTGTGTATGGAGCACGTTACAACGCAGCTAACTTAACCTCAATTCAAAACCAGGAAAAGAGTCATGTGTTCGTCTCCAGATATATATATGTGTGTGTGTGTGTGTGTGTGTGTGTGTGTGTGTGTGTGTGTGTGTGTGTGTGTGTGTGTGTGTGTGTGTGTGTGTGTGTGTGTGTTCAGGTTTCATTTATTTAGGTTTTATTCCTAAAGCAGACAAATATTATTTTTAATTTGTAACTTGTGATGATGCAACATGATAATTAATTGAACACTAACAATAAATCTTGATGAAGCATGCATTATTATTATTATTATTATTATTATTATTATACAAATGATGCTGCAGACCAGTCCCAGCAACACCACAAACCTTTTTCCACCTCCACAGGAATCATGTCCTGTGATGTCATCATACGAGAAAGAATCTATTATGAAAAGAGGAAGGAGATGTCGGCTGCTACTGCAACACACATCAGAATCAGGCTTTTAGGTTTTCACACACATAGAAACTGTTCTTGTGGTGTGAGGTTCTGACCCTGATGGACTGCAAAAAATGTACTTTTCCAATTGTCATTTAAAAATATTTAAGATAACCTATTGTATTATAGTGCTACACAGAAATGTCTGTAAAACAATGTCCATGTGTCGTCACATACAGAAGTTATAAAACATGAGAAATTAAATCATCAAGCCCTTTCTGAACTGAGCCGGTTGAGGTGATTGGGTCACATGATCATGATCCTTTATTTCCATGTCAAAGTAATAGGAGGAGCTGGAAAATGCTGTGCATTACCTCGCTTAGGCTGCTGCCACCACGACCCAGCTCCGGATATGCATGATACACAGTGTGAATGCTGAGAGCCAAAGAAGCTCCAGGACTGAATCGGCCTGTCAGCATCTTTATTTTTACACACCGTCCGGCTTCAGAGGTCCATCAGCTACTGTAAGGATGCCTTCACTGGCACCAGCATCCACACCATCTGCCCAAAAAGCATGTGGCGGTGGAGAATCAGAGAGTCCTGTGTGTGTGTGTGTGTGTGTGTGTGTGTGTGTGTGTGTGTGTGTGTGTGTGTGTGTGTGTGTGTGTGTGTGTGTTAGTAGTTAATTAGTCATCATGGAGTCAGCACACACCTGGGTGAAAAAAGCTGCAGCAGGAAGCTTCATCTAGCTTTCTGTTTTTTACTTACATATAGCCACATTTGAAAAATGACTCCATAAAGAATAATTTATAACTCATTCATCAAAGAATTACACACATTCAGAATTTGCATTCCAATACTTGCACATATGTATACTATAAATACACTTAGGCCATATACAAATATTGTTTTGGTGTCATTGATGGGCACAAACACTTTGATGTTTTATGTGGTTCTACACTGTCTACTTAAAATTAGCTTCATATTAATATAAAATGCTAAAAGTTTTAGAGGAAGTGTAACGGCTGCATGGATAATGTCACTGGAAACATTCCCCCAGTCCACAGTGTGTTCCTACGTCACAGGGAGGAGTTTGGTGTTAAAACTGGGCGTACAGCTAGATAGGACTTTTAAAGCAGACCGGCTTCACCTCCAGTGTCCCATGTGTGGACAACAAATACACTCCAGTTTAAAGGTCATTGTTTGTTAAGGTGATGTTCTAAAACAACAATGGCAGTGTGTGTTTCTTCCTCTGTGCCATAGAGCTTCAATGGTGTCCAGAACTATTAAAAACACATCAGTCAGTCACTCTGTTTCACCGGGTGACATGCTCCTTCATTAGACTGTAGTTTATTTTGAGTATTTTGCTGTCCCAAATGCTCACTAGAGCACCAAATGTGGATTACCACAACTAAAATATAGTCCCCAAATACTGGACTATTATTCCTGTATGGGTTACATTTCCTAAAACTAAAAAATAAATACATAACTAAATAAAAAGAACTATATTCAGAATTTTTAGCTGTAAAGATTTACATCCTCAGTATGAACCAATGTGCTTGGAGCAGAGTGTCACAGACAGGGATAGGAAGTCAGAAAGTAATCCAAGTAAATCCATTTTGACTGGTGTCACAACAAAATATGCGTGTATGCTGTTTGTTGACTTCAGCTCAGCATTTAACACTGTCATCCCCTCCAAGCTGATCACTAAACTTGGAGAACTGGGCATCATCACCTCCCTCTGCCACTGGATTATGGACTTTCTGACCAACAGACCGCAGCATGTTAGGGGAGCCCACTCCTGCTCCACCACCATCACACTCAACACAGGTGTACCACAGGGTTGTGTGCTCAGCCCATTCCTCTACTCCCTCTTCACTCATGACTGCAAGCCGGTGTATGGATCCAACTCCATCATTAAGTTTGCTGATGACACCACGGTGATTGGCCTCATCCCCAACGATGAGGCAGCCTACAAGGAGGAAGTACAGCACCTCGCCATGTGGTGCACTGACAATAACCTGCTCTTTAACGTCACAAAGACCAAGGAGCTTATCGTGGACTTCAGGAGGAAGCGGGGAGGCACGCACGACCCCATTTACGTCAATGGGAGGGCCGTTGAACGTGTCTCGAGCTATAAGTTCCTGGGGACCCACATCTCGGAGGACCTGTCCTGGACCACCAACACCTCCGGCCTGGTCAAGAAAGCTCACCAGCGTCTCTTTTTCTTGAGAGCACTGAGGAAACACCACCTGTCCTCAGCTGTCATGGTGAACTTCTACTGCTGTGCAATCGAGTGCATCCTGACCAACTGTGTTACAGTGTGGTATGGGAACAGCACAGTCGCAGAGCGCAAGGCACTGAAGCGCTTAGTAAATACTGCCCAACGCATCATAGGAACTTGTCTCACAACCATTGAGGACATCCAGAGGAAGCGCTGTCTGAGTAGAGCTCATAACCTCCAGAAAGACCCCTCCCACCCTGCCCTCATTTTTCTTTTTCTTTTTTTATTTTATCACTTTTGCCTTTTGCCAAATGGTCTCTGAGCTTTTGCTTCTCATCTTCACCCCTGACAGGAAAATGATATTCTGCCAGTTAAGAATTTACTTTTTGGCAAAATAACCATGTCATTCACTCCTGCTCTTTGTTTCTGCCAGTGCCTTCCATTCTCACGAGTAGCTTTCTGGCATGGCTTTACAATTCAGTTAAGTGGAGTTTGTGATTGGAAAGCAGCTGCCTGAAGAGCATTTCTCTGTATTCTTGGATTTGGGGAGATCTACAGTGGAGGCTGCCAGTAGAACGAGACACCAGGCAGTCCAACACATTTTATTAATATTAATTATTGAGTTCCTTACTACTCATGAATACCTCCTTTTCTTTGTATATGGAAGATATAATACACAGTAGTTGAAAAAACTGTACAAACTGAGGAAATTGAAGGAGATTGTGTTGCCTTTTGAATGTTCAAACAAACCCTGTCCCTAAATTTGCAATGGACATGGTTGCACCAAGTAAATCAGGCACATATGGCAGCAGACACATACAGTAGCATATACTGTACAGATAATCTGTCTTCACTAACAAAGACATGCAAATATGGATATAGATTTAAATTTAGGTTCATTGCCTGTTGTGGATGAAGGTGAACCAAGATGATAAGGGATGAGGGTCAATGAATGGGTAAGGGATGAGAAGAGAAAATGGCATCGAAGATGGATGGATGAGTTCGGAGATGGGCTAGTGTCGGCTGGTGGTGGGAAGATGGGTGGGACCTATGAGGGAGCTGAGAAGAAAAAGGGGTTTGCGGGGGAGGGATGTAAAACTGAGTAAGTATTCTTTTTTTCTTTCATTATTAAAAGGAAGAAAAATGGGTTTTAGGAAAATTAAAGATGCCTCTTTTTATCTCACCTTCTGGAGGGACGTGTTGTCTCTGTCTGACAGACAGCAGCCGGCAGGTTGTTACACTGTAGGGAATGAGAGACAAAGTAAACAAACCTGTGCTGTAGTGCATCAGTGTTTTAGTGGTACCAGAGACTAAAAAGTAAAGACCACACTAGCGTCAAAATGTTTAATGTGCCACAGTGCAGCAGCTAATTAGCTATTTAAATTAGCAATTCATTTTGTGAATGTTTGTTTGTTTGCTTGAAGGCTCATTTGTAAGTTAGATAAAGACTTAGTAGGAAGTGTGTTCTGTAGCAGTGTGAGTCCTGTGATAGAACATGGACATTAAGTTAAGAAATTTGATTGGCTGTAATGAAATAACGTCTCATCTAATGCCAACCGAGATGAAAATCAAAGATTTTAATTTTCTCTTTTATTTGTAACGTAAGTGTTGTACAGATCAGACGTGTTTGATATAGCAGACACACAAAAAATTATTTTTAGTTGTACTTGAATCTAATGAGAGAGAGAGAGAGAGAGAGAGAGAGAGAGAGAGAGAGAGAGTTCAGTTTTGTGAAGATTCTCTGAGACAGAAGACATCCTGTCTGTCCATTGACTAGAGTGCATATTGATTTCCTCTACAGAGTGACAGAGATGGAGTCACTCTGGGCCCATGTGCAGATGGTCTGCAGTGTAAGCTTAGTCTGATTAATACGGATATGTGGCATGTCATTCAAATATGATGATTAAATCATGACAGAGGTTCTTTCACAAAACTAACACATGGTAGACACCCGCCTCCATCCCAAAGCAAGCCCCCACCACATCCCACAGTGGGTGGCTCTCAGGGGACAGACCCCATTAAACCCCATTATCTGAAGACGTAGGATGAGGGGCAGAGGCATTGATCCGTCAGAGTGGACACGTCGAATGAATGGAGTGTGTCAGAGTTACCAATCTATCAAGTTGAAAACCAAGGATTTGAAGTCAGAGAGTATCAGTTAGATCATCACAACATGGTTCCTTTAAAACCTCTTCACCTGCCTCCAGCAGTCAAATCAACTAATCACAGGAACAGTCTGAGTGTCTTCCTCAAAATGGCTTCACTCTTAAATTATTTAACACATGCTCCCCCCAGAACGCTCCTTAAACAACCAACTCCTCATTTAGGTCCAGTGGGATACTTCTCTTCCCATAAATAATCCTGTATTAAGTTACTACTAATGCAACCTAAAGACTACATACTGCTGCAGCTTCACAAGCATTTAAGTGGTGAAACATGACTTCACTTTTATTATCAGGAGTCACAGGAAACCTGAGGTGTTTGTCAGTGAGATTAGCACTGATCACAATTTGTGTCAAAAACAAGCACTTGGAGTTGATGCATATTATACAACACACATTATACTTACCTGGCAGGGGAGATACCATGATCTCCGCCTGTGCTGACCCCTGTATAATTTCTGGTAGTGGGGGGCTGCGTTTGTGCTCTCCCGTGAATTTCCTTCGGGATCAATAAAGTATCTATCTATCTATCTATCTATCTATCTATCTATCTATCTATCTATCTATCTATCTATCTATCTATCTATCTATCTATCTATCTATCTATCTATCTATCTATCTATCTATCTATCTATCTATCTATCTATCTATCTATCTATCTATCTATCTATCTATCTATCTATCTGCAAGGCTCTTTCTCAATACTGGACCAAGTTCAAAGTTGCATAACTGAGTAACAATACAAAATGCACTGTATATCTAAAAGAGATCCAATGGAAACACTGGGCTCAAAAAACATTCTAAATAAAACTATTAAATGGTCATGAGTTGGAGGACATGACCAACATGTGCATATGACTTCATTGCAGGGTATGGAGCATTTTAAAGTCATCCAAATGAAACAACAAAATGCATCATTTGTCCATACCTTTGAGGAGGACACAAAGATGTGTTTCCAGATATCTGTCAGTGGGAAAACATCAATCTTAAACAAAGATTTTGACTGACTGTTATACGGTCCAATATTTTCTTTCATCTCGAGGCACATATTAAATGAGCGCTGCTGTCGTTCTCTCTGTACTTGTAGATGGTCGATCAGGGTTGAGCTGACAAAATGTCTTATCTTTGTTCTTCTTCTCCTCACACTCTTAATCTCTTCTCAGTCAGTACTGATAGAAACTGTCGCCGCTATCACCTGAACAAACAACGAGTGATGTAAATCATATTCTGGGAGCAAAGTTTTGGCACTTTGGCACACAACCAGCTTTAGAACACCACCATGAAGACATATCTACAGTCGAGTTCCTCACACTTCAGAATATAACAAGGAGCACTCAGTGAGCCTTCAGATCCTGGTAGGGGAGTTTGTTTTCATGGAACAAAGCCAAGAAAGCTTTTTCTAGTCATTGTGCTAAGCTAAGCTGACCAGCTGGATATTTTCACTTTACAGACTGGAGGGTGGAATCAACCTTCTCATCTATAGCTCAGCAAGAAAGTGAATAAGAGTAATTCCTAAAGAATCAAACCATTCTTTTATTAGTCATTGTGATGGAATGGCATGTTCAACTATCAAATGCTGCTGGGCTGCCTGAATGTCCACATGTACTTGTGTGACTTTACTGTTTAATTTTAAAGCCAAACATCTGGATGCATTTGTGAAGATGTGTGTCTGTGTGTGTGTCTGTGTGTGTGTGTGTCAGATCGCGCTGCATTGACAGGCTTTAATAAGGCTCTGAATACTGTTTCAGTTCTCTGTCAGAAGAATCACATTGTTCTAGAAATTGTACACATTAGTATCATACAACACCCTGACTAAGAAGCTTGTGTTTGGAAACACTACACTACCCGACGTCCTCGCTCTGTGACTGTATGAGAGTATCTCAGCTCTCAAATGATCCCCTGCTTCTGAGAGCTTCACATTCAGAGCTCCGCGGTGATAAAAGAGAGACAGGCCAGAAGCAAAGCGTCATCTGTGGAGGAGTGAAGAGAAGAGGGGAGAGGAGGGGGAGAAGTCATCTATGATGGAGGGCTGAGCTGTGATAAAAGGGAAAGACTCATCAAGGGGGTGATACTTGAGGCTGGGTGGTGCTGGATTGTTCTTTTCTCCTTAAAGGAAGACTTTGAACTCCCAACAGCTTCAAAAAAAGTGCTGACAGCTGGTAATGAATATGTGTTTGTCATCATAGAATCCCGTTTGACTGCACAGCTCCCTGTGGAAGACCTCAGATCTAATTAGACCTGGTAGGTTTTTTTTTCTTCATAAAAAACGAGTTCCTAACTCGACGTTGTAATCTCACATTAGATATATCAAACTAATACCTCCTGTGGTTGTTTTTTTTAATGGTAACAGAGGATAAGTATTTTAAAGTTATTTAACATAGGCTGATTTTGTTTTGTATCAAAATGTTGAGTTTTATTTCTTTTTTGAAAAACACTGGCTTGCTTTGAACCATGTTTTCCCATTCACCATAACCCAGATCATCAGGATTTCACAACCTGAGGATGAATGAAGCATTAAGAACTATCTTTCTCCAGTGACTGAGCCCACCTTTAAGGCTTTAAGTTTTACTCATTAAAAAAAAGTGAGTGATTGACAGGTGGGTGCCATCACTGGCTAATTTCAGCAAAAAGACTTCATTCAGTCCGCCTCAGTCCCACGCACACCCCACGTCTTTGCCCATTCTTGGAACAATCAATGGTGACAGCCAGAGCCACAATGAATCCATATTTTATACTAGTCCATCCAGTACAGCATGGCCAGACACCAGTCCATAACAGTATAATCTGAAGCAGAACTGCTCTACAAAGTAGAAGACACATTGGCCAAAGAGGTGAAAGAGGTGATTGAACCAGTTGTAAAACACCAGCTAAAGGACTACACTGACTTACATGGCACAGAGTTTGCACCCATCAACAGGTATGGACGTACTGTAAGTGAATAATAGGAATGAACAACAGAATTCCCCTTATGACAAAGGAATGCAAAGCGTGGTCCATATTCTTTGTTAGGAATGCCAAGCTGTGGGTCATTAAAACATAACAGATGAAAAGCCACAGGAAAACTATGAGTTATGAAAGGAGATGGGGTTATTGTGTGTGTGTGAGTGTCTATGTGGGTGTATCATATGTGTATACATGTCTGTTTGTGTGACGGCTCTGAAAAGTGATGAAATGCATTTTTAGTCTTGATTTAAAAAAGGATTATAGAAAGTGTACTCTCTGTGGCGCAGAGTAATTCCACATCTACGAAAAAGGATTAGTTCAGTTGAATATCTGCAGCTTAAGAAATAAAAAACATTTCTTATCGAAAAAGAATTTATAATTGCAAATCTCAGAAACACATTTAGATAAAAAAAAAACAGTTCTTTACTGAACATGGATAAAAGACAAGAATGCAGATGGAGGTGGAAGAATTTATGTTCAGAACCAGAAACCAGGAAGAGTTAGAGAGGATGTGAAGAGTTGAGGTTCAACAGATTTATGTATATTGTTATGTTTGTGACCACCAAATAATGAAATGTCAAATGTCACATAAGGTATGTGACATAAACAGTAATTACTTTTTTCGTGTAACGTGTAACGTAACGCGTTAGTTTCGTTAAGTAATCAGTACCTTCGTTTTTTTTAAGTAATCAGTTGCATTTGGGTAAAAAATTAAAATAAATCAGGAGTTACCTTTGTTCTGACTGATCCAAAAATAATAAATTAATAAAACGCTCTGTGGCATATTGCTGACTGTCTTTCCTGTTATTGTTGTCCTGCAGAGTTAGTCTGGTTGGATGACTGACGTTTTTCATTGTTAGGACGCCTCGGTGCATTTAAAGCAGGCTGTGTCACTGTGTCAGTTAATGCAGCATGTGCGAGGCGCTGCTAACGGCTGTTCATTTGTGGTATCGCATGAGTACTCTAACGTGTTACTTTTATTCATAGGTAACGTTGTAACATAATGGATTACTTTTAATTGGTGGTAACGTTGTAACGTAATTAACTACTTTCCTAAGTAACTATACCCAACACTGGATATAAATAAAGAGATTTACTTCCTGGCATAGATGACTAAAATTCCAGAACCTGTCCAGAAAATAATATTAGAGGATGAGGAAAAAATTAAGATGCAGATTTTGATTTTTTAATTAACTTGTTAATGTCAGTTTTTCACAAAATTTTTGCTGTGCCGTTTCCTTACAACATGAATTTAAGTCTAGGATGCAGCATTTGATGAACAATAGGTTCTGGCTTTGAAGTGCTGTATGGATCAAAAGTGATCTGACCAACAGGAGATATGCTGTAAGAGCTCTGACAGCCTCGAGAAAGTTATTTAGAACTTTTGTCTGTTTGTGTCAAATTACTTCTCATTTTAAATTATGTCACCATTGCAATGTATTCTGATATATTTACAGTTTTAAATGAGGAATTAAAGGTAATTTATTAAGATAAATAATTTAGAGGGTGACGTTTAGCTCAGTGGGTAGAACATCCGGCCCATGTACAAAGGCTCAGCCCTTCCCACAGCGGCCCAGGGTTCAGATCTGACCTGTGGCTCTTTCCTGCATGTCATTCCCCATCTCTCTCTCTCTCTCTCTCTCTCTCTCTCTCCACATTCTTGCCACTCTTCAGCTGTATCTATACAAAAAGAAAAATAATTAAATAACTATAGGAGATATAGATATAAAGAAGTCACAGAAGTGAAGAATGATGGAACATGGGTGATTGTAAAATGTGTTGGAATCATAGACAGAGGAATGTCTACTTTACGACGCTAGTTCATGCACTATATTTAACCAAACTGTGATTACACAAAGTAAGTATTGTTGTTATCACAGTTTGATTCATTATTATTCAGTGATTTGCTTCAATACAACAGAAAGGT
The DNA here is from genome assembly GCA_004119915.2 of Collichthys lucidus. Lineage (NCBI taxonomy): Eukaryota > Metazoa > Chordata > Actinopteri > Sciaenidae > Collichthys > Collichthys lucidus. The sequence goes on from CM014082.1 coordinate 20,297,111, forward strand.
TACAAAGAAGCTCACCGAGCTCTTCACGATACTGAACAAAGATAGCAGCACAATGACTTTGGCTTAGTAATCTAATGCTTCATTAAAATTCTTATAATAACCCAAAAGCCAGAAATACTTCATCCTAACTTATCTATTTTTTTTTCAGACAGACATAATTATAGTTTTATGTTCCAGATCAAGTTGAATACAGAGAACCGTTCGTGGAATTAATTTCCGTGCTTTTTGGTGGCAGAGCGTGTTCAACATTTTTAAACAAGACTTTTTGTTTTTTTATTTTTTATTTCATGCTGTTTTTGAATATGTGAGATGGATGTAGAGAGTTATTCATGTGTGTATCAGACAGAGTTTAGTGTTGCTTCTTGTCCTGTGGTTGTGTTATCTGTTGAGTTATATTGTATGAATGTGTGGATGTGTTTTTGTGCATTTTCTGTTAACAAACATCTCATGTGAAAGTGGTTGAAATGATGGTTGCTCCTAAAGGATATGGATAAATTCATGCCCTAACAGTGTTATAGAGTACTTTTATTTGCAACCTAAAAGTTGTTGCATAATAAATGAGATAATGTTACACAGACTTACTGAGCCTCCTAAAAACACAGCAGCTGCCGCTGACGCAGTGTGTGTTCTTGTCCTGTTGAAGTCATCTTTAAAGCCCCTCTAGATTTAAGAAGTCAATATAGGCCATCTTCATTAGGAATTAAAGAGGTAAACCAATACTTAGTGCCATAATCAATCACCCGTATACTGTCAGGTATGTCTGTATCCATTGAAGAATGACAGTTTTAGACTAGCAGCTAATCCTGTTAGCCTCTTGACCCCTACAAAGGATGCCTCCCTGGGGGAGTGGACAAACAAGATTCTCTTACTTACAACATAATGAAGTAAACAATGATGTGGCTCATTTCCGTCTTTGTTCATACTCAAATCTCATTTAGCTCGGGCCTTTTTGTAAATCCTGCAAGGCAACATTTAGTCACTTAAAGAATAACACTGTGTGTGTGTGTGTGTGTGTATGTCTGCTTTGTTGTTGTGTGTGTGTGTGTGTGTTTTAATCATTCACAGCACTGCAGTCATGTTTGTTTGGCCTTGGTTTGTCTTTGTGGTATCAGAGTAACTGAAATGTCAAATATGTATTTCATTCAAAGAGAAAAATAAACGGAGGCTGTTCTGTGTGGAAACAGTTTGCCTCCGTTATATCACAGTACATTGAATAAACACGATTACATGTAATGAGATGATCAGTCACAATACAAAGCAGACAGTCAACCCCCCAGCCCCAATCTTAACCATGTTGTTTTTGTGCCTAAATCTAACCGAACCGCAACAGTGTCACATCAGAAAAACATTTAGTAACACTTTCTATATGACGTGCATTATGGGGGCATTTATAGTGAAATATAATAAATAAAACACAATGCTTTATGACTACACTCATAAAATAAATATGTTTTCGGTAACACTTTACAAGGCGTACACTGTATGTGTACACTGTAGGGGAAATGTCATCTCTGTCATGTTAATCTTTCATGTAGCGCGTGAATGCAGTGAGTACAATGATCTATTAATCTGCGATTTCCTGTCTACAGTCCAGTGACCTGTACATGTACTGTTAACTGTGCATGAACTGTCTTTCTTTTATACGTCTAATTTTAAACTTATGATTAACCTGTGGAAAGTACCCCAGAACCCAGTTCTTGATTTGTTTTGTCTTGTCCACATATAAAAATGCTGATGAGGATGCGCTTCTCACCGATTCCTTCTGCTTTGTCACTCTGTTGGTTCCGGTCCTCTTTCATGAAAGCAGTAATAAACTCTCAGTCTCTTTATTTTTTTCTACTACATACACAAGTTGGAAAGATATTGGCAGATTCGAACTCTTAAGTGAAAACATTGTTAAAACACAAAACAACTGATATCATTTTAAACCATACACAGTAATGATGATCGTAGATTATTTAAATGCAACATTAACTGTACAATCTAAATGTGCTATCAATATGCCTTGTAGTTAGTCCCAAACACCTCCTCATTATTATTGTTTCAAGTCAGCCTCTAATCGTTTAATAGGAAAGTACAGCATAAAACAACACCGGGACTAAATAACAATGAGAGTTTCAGTCTGATGGTGAGCTCTCCATCACTTTGTTAATAATCAAAGTGAAGCTCTGAGGCTTTACAATTGTAATATATGTTATGATATAAGATTTCAGCATTGAGGTACTGTCACAATCCATTCCTCTGCTGCTCTGCCAGTAGTTTTCCACTCTCCTCCTGCTCACTTTCCCTGCTGGACAACTCTGTTCACCTGTGCACTCAGGTGCTCCTCATTAGTCTATAGCTACTATTTAAGCAACACCAGCCCAGAGTTACATTGCCAGATTGTCTTTGTATCATGCAGAACTTTCCAGCACTCTTCTTGGCTTGATTTCCCAGTTCCGCCCCCGATTGTTCCTGAGCCAGACTTTTTGTCTCTGCTTTGGTAAACCTGACTGCTTTCCGTCCCAGGCTCCGAACCTAGCCTGTGAGTTTCCCGGTGTTATTTTGTCGTAAATGTGGGATCAAAAAAAAGTGTTTTTTAATGGGGCACGTTTTGCCGCTAGGAACTATTTAGGATGCATTTCTGTTGCTAAGCCATTTTAGGCTTAATAAAGTACTGAGATTTCTATTCTAAAAAAAATTAAAAATGAATATCTTTGACCAAATTTTAGCAATCTTCATTCAACACAGCCACATTTCTTAAAAAATAAACAAAGCAAAAAAAAAAAAAAAAGAAGCCACGAATGGTCCTAAAATGGCTCAAGGGTTAACTCATAAAACATGTAAGTAAAAATAAGTAAATAGATTTTTAGGTTGATGTAAACTCACCTGGTTGTCAAAGTTGTCAATCTATCGGGATCATTTGTGTGCTCTTGTTTTCTTTTCTCAGCAGTGTGTCAGGGTTATTTACTGTTATTAACATGTCTGCTCCTCTGTCAACAAACTATAATGTTATACACCTTTTTATATTAATATCTGCTTGACTTTTGCCCCACAGAGAAACAGCTTTGTAGATTTTTGTGACGCTAATTTAGAGCTGAACTCCAAACAAAGCATTTGATGGTCAAAGTCATGAACATAATTAACATGCCAACCCCCGCCCTCCCCGACATTCAAACCAAACCCAAAGTGACAGCGGCTGTAATGAAATGTAGGATGTGAATGATTAATAAAGATCGCTTAAAGCCCCCCCCCAATTAATAAAATATGCACTTGTTTTAACCTCCACCCCCTACTGTGCCTGTTCTCCTCCAGCTAGACAGCGAGTACACAGTGAAACTCCCAGCTGGGACTCAGTGTTTGGGTTGTGTCTGCTCAGTGAGGCACTGCTAGCCATGCGGCACAGAAGAGCTTGACAGAGGGATGGAGGAGAGGGAGGGAGCGGAGGGACTGGAAAGTGGGGTGAGAGGTGGAGAGGGCCGGGCTTGGTAGGAGTGGTGGGTAGCAGTTTAAAATGAGAAAGCTGGTGTTATTGGAAGAAAAAAACAAAATTTATTCTCTGCTCTGTCTGTCCTCCTCAGCATCAAGACACAGAAGTCTTTTAAAAACACCACAAACATTTGGTTTCATTTTTTCACTTCATTCACCAGAAATGCTGTTCATTCTGATAACTAATATTTCTTTAAAATGTGTACACGTGTATTAGTTCCAGATTCTCAGAGTGAAGAGTTCCTGCTGCTGTTTTTTTTTTTTTGTATATTTCATATGAACTGCTCTGCCGACCAAACTGACTTATTTTTCTAACATTGGGAGCAATGAGCTGAACGAGGTCGAGTCAGTGAGCACTGACAGCCTAAACTACAGCCAGGACACCTTACTTTGTTATATTTTTTTCTATATTATTGTATAATTTTTTTTAATTGTAAAGGAAAGATTAATGGATTAATTCAAGGGAGTATTAATCGACAGTCACATTCATTGACCTTGTCTGTATATAAACATAAAAGGAGACGTTTCAGAGCAGAGTCATTTACAAGCAGAGGAAAAAGACAATTATAAAGCCATTATACAAAATGTACTGTATGAACACTGTACTGTATGTCTGATACAATGATTTTATTGCTTTTTTATTTGTTAAAATAATATTTTTGTTGGAGAGTTCTGTTGTTTTTGTGGAAAGGAAAACCTCATCATCCTTATCAGACATTTGAATGACATTCCCTGATGACTGCATATTAGATAATTTTTTGATCAGGTGGAGCACCTCAGAGTTTAGGTAAAAGTTGATTCCAGTTATAGAATTGAATTTTTTTATTTTCGAATTATACTGAATACGGTGCAGCAATCTCTACACTGTGTGTGGAGGAGAGTGAGCTGATTACATCCCACTCTAGCTGTGATCATTTCTACTCAACTGAAGTATAGTAAAACTTAATTATTTATCATTTATTTACTTATTCATCAGACCCCAATAATTGCCTCCAGGGTCCCTGGAGGTCCTATGAGGCCACTTCACACAGTTCTGTTTGTTTTTAGATTAGATCATATTTTGTGCTGCAGATAATATTGATTTTAATTCAGTTCAACAATCATCAAAAAATACAACTCTGCTGAAACTCTTGATGCTAACTCCTGATCGACAAACCCATCCACTGGACCTGCAGGAGACAGCGGGAAGGAGGAGGAAGGGATGGGGGAATGGCTGATGTGTGTGTGTGTGTGTGTGTGTGTGGGGGGGTGTCCCTCTCTGTGATATGAGCTAATGGCTCTCCGCTGGCATCTGGCCACTGTGTATGCATGCGGCTCATTAAAGAGTCACTGTGTAACTCCCAAGAGAGAACCAGATAGGGGAGTGAGGGAGGGAGGGGTGTAATGGAGGGTGAGGCGTCACACCACGATGACAGCAGCATCAAATTAGCTCCATTTCCTTCTACAGTGGGACATTGTCTCTCATTGATTTGTGTCACGCAGTGTTTTCACATGGTAATGATTTGGGTTGTTTGCCGTTTCTCGTGTTGCTGTTGACTCACAGGGCCAGACAAGTGCACGCTGCACTCTGCTGCTGAAATTATTACAAGCTCCACCGGTGATTTATAATCAATTATCTGCAATTGATACTGTAGCTGATGAGAGAGGCTCCTCTTACCTGAGCCAGATCATGAAGACAGACAAAAGGAACCAGTTTAACTACATCATTCATTGTAATTCATTGTCATTTTATCAGTCACTGTAATTGTACAATACGTTTGTGTTGATTTGTGACATCTATTGCGCGTCTGTCCGTCCTGGGAGAGGGATCCCTCCTCTGTGGCTCTTCCTGAATCTTCCAGCATCATGCCAGGTGGATTTAGGGGTGTACATGAGGGGTTAGAGTCTAAAGACTTTCCTGCATTAAAATGTTGATAAAACCAAGAGCTGCAGTATATTATATAGTTATATTTCCCTCATCTCAGCAATGTTCAAACCCAGAGAAATCCATAGTTTTATTCTGGTAACAGTGAGTTACATGGTGTGTGTCTTCACAGGTAAACACAGGATACATGAGCGAGTGAGAACAGGAAGTCAGTAAACATGACAAACATGAATTACATTAATTACCAAGTCAAGCCGCTTTGTTGTTTGACAATAAAGACAACAACTCCCTACATCATGATGTCATCCAACTGCATCTTTTGTTATTGTTCTGATGTGAGAGTCCCCCTAGCAGCAGATTAATACATGCTCCATGTATTAATTCAACAATCAATGACTGAACATTTCCGCAGTGATGAACTAACTCTTCATGAATTTTATCCATTCAACTGTGTCTTCTGTCTGTCTGAGCACAGGCTATGCCACTGGGTCATACTTGTTTGTCAACTATATATAAAGGTCTGGCAGTACATGTAATCCATATTGGATGCAGGGCTTGTGGTCATAACTCAAGTTTAGTGAAGTATCCAACTGTTATGATGACAAACACATTTGCATTTTAATGCATGTAAGATACATCAACAGTGTGTGAATGATAGAAAATGTAAATGGGGAGAGGGCAGACAGAGGGAGGGGTCCATGCATGAAGAGCAGGAGAGGAGAAGAACAGATGGACAATGGACAGGACAACGCTGCCTTGCTGCTCCTGAATATTTTCAACTTAAAGGACAACATGATTAGAGACAAGATGGAAGCCAGTGACACAGAGAGAGGCGTTGAGAGAGAGATGGATGAGAAGAGGATATGTTGAAGATGATGGATGAGAGAGAGCTGGAACCTGCTGCCCAAAATAAAGTGTTAAGATGGCCCATGATGCTTAGCGTCTCACCCAAGGCTGAGATGAGTGGAGAGGTTAAGTGCAGGATGCTGATGGAGCTACGCAGTGACAGAAAGATGAAGTGGTTTACACTGAACATTCAACACAGGTTTCTGAGGTAATTCACATTTCACCTCAAGTGCATCTTCATCAACATGTACGTACATGTGTGTAGACCAGCATATACACACTACATACACACAACTGTGGAGTGGAATGTAACAGTTGAATTGGTGCAGCTGTAGCAGGGGACTGAACAACCACCACATCTGCCCACAGAGTTCAAATCTAATGCGAAGGTGACATCCTTCCAACATAAAAGCATTATGCTGCTTCCTCTGGATACTTTCACAGCTTTTGAATAGAGAAAAGGAGAAACACAAACTCAAAATTGTTATTTCATATCAGTATGCAGATTTAATGCTCACTGGACAAAGGAAGTGGGTTTAAGTTCAAGGTTTACAACCACAAATAAACAATGACAAAAGACAGCAGAACTAAAGAAGTCCTCTCGTTGAGGACAACTACAAAAACAGCTCTGGTGAGACTCACCAGAAAATGTGTCACATGCATTTAAAAGGCCTTGACATGTTCCATTCAAAAGGCCACCGGAAAGATTTTTGAAACCAATGAACACACCAAAAATCAATCATGCACTTTGAAAAGGGAATGATGAATGATTGACCTGCCTGTTCTTCTAGAAGGCACAGGGTAGGAAACTATTTTGTTGTTTAATTTGAAGGACGGTCATTTCCCAGCTCTCCCAGTATCCTTCAGTAGCAGACTCAGTAGAACAGAGTGATTGGAATCATTGCTGTATACGTACTAAATGACTGTCTATTTTTTGTAAATATAGACTTTGAATTTGATGCATCTGTTTTTATTTACATTTTATACAGCTGATTTTTTTGCTTGTATATTGCATGAGTTTAAGTCTGTGTAAAAGGGCTGTCTGCGGTGAAGCAGTAAAGTATTGTAAATATTGTAGTTATCAGCTGACTGATGTTTTCAATGGTTCTTTTTTGTGGCTAAAATATGTTTTGCTGTCCCTCCTGTCCACATTGCTCTGCTTCCGTGCTGGTTCTCCTCTCTGCTCCCCAAACTGGGGTCATGCCAACCGTAGTCTATTGCAGGTAACACAGTGACTTTGGATAAGTATCTCATACAACCACACTTCAATAAATCCAAACTAACCCTTAAGTCTCCTGCATCAGTTCTGGCTCTTTAACTGTGTATGCCTGCAGAAATGTTCATTACATTAACCAGACATTGCTTAAACTGGGCTGCTGCTCTAAACAGCTCTAATGCTCCAAGTGTAGGCAATTAGCTCAAGACATTAGATTATTTGTTTTACTTTTCAGGCCTGAAAGAACTCTGCAGACTCACTGGGGATCAAAATTATAGATGCTAATGAATGCTACAGACATTAAAATCACAATTAGAGCAGCACTGCCAGCTAAACTGAGGCAGCCTGAACACAGCTGTAGTGCGGAGTGAAGCAGAATGTTAAACAAGATAAACAGTATGACAATACATAAAAGATGTTCATCATCACCATGTCTGACTGATTCCACCGTCTTCTGTCTCATTTTGTCTTCTTTCTCATCCTTCTACCTCCGCCTGGTTCTGTCTTCTAATTTATACTTGGCACTTGGCTCGAGTCTGGAGGAAAATTAAACTTTACAGCAAAGCAGTAAATACAACAGTGACTGGCATACAAATAAAGCTAAATGAACAGAATGTATAAAGACAAAGAGTGGCTGATAATTTTTACAAATCAGACTATGAAGGAACTGTCTATGAATTAATACTAATTAATATCAATATATGAACATTAGGAACAGCAGCCCAGTACACCACTGCAAGCCACAACCTCAATAATAATAATTTAAAAAAACACATTAAAAACGGACACCAGCTGTGCGCGATGGGCGACTTGTACAGAAAGTCGTGATGCATTGGTGACACAGTTCCAAACCCTGGTTAACATTACAATTTTATGGACTATGACATAACCACTACACATGAACTCAGCTACATTTCTTCATTTGAATGCAGAAAGTGTCATTTATTCAAATGACCGAGGGATGCGAGAGAGATGGTCATACAAAACATTGACACTGGGGTCTAAGTTCATACTCTGACTTAGACTTTTTCATTATTTAGCCAGGACCAACCACTAAATCAAGTGCTCCAGTTATTTAAATAACAACTAACAGTGTACATATTTTTTAATTTGGTAAAATAATCTTGTTACAGTATGGTCACATTTTTTTGTATCTGTATCTGATAAACCTGAATCTGATAAGCACAGCCCATCATTTCCTTCATCTTTTATTAGTTAGATACTTTTAAAATCTAGCTGTCTCTTGCTTTCTTGCTGAGAATTAAAGAAGCTCCACGTCACTCTCATGTCAGGTAAGGAAAATATGAAGCTGACTGTCAGACTAGCTGTTCTTCCCTGTCTTTAAGCTAAGCTAAGTTGCTTCTAGTGGACAGATAATAAAGGTATACAAGAGAAACGTTTAACCAAGTACAAAGTACTACTGTTTATATGTGGATAAACTCCAACGCTCCATTAGCCTGTGCAGGATCCATTGATGTTTACTGATTCTCCATTGATTTCACAAATCAAAGTCTGTTTACAAGTGTTGGAGATGTGTATGGCTCCGCTGTGATCAAACTCATTGTGAGGACAAGTTTGAAAATGAAAATGATCTTCATCTCTTGCTTAGGCTCAAGGCTATATTATCTACTAGCAAAACAGTCAAATCTCTCTGTCTGTGACTGACTTTAATTATAGGTACTGTAGGTGCTAGTTTTTGACACATGACATATTTGGTTTTATTGCATGAATTGTCCATCACCAGTTTGACAAGGTTAAAAGAGTGAAGTTGATTTTCTATCAGACAACAGAGGGATGGAATGAACAGGCAGTTCATTGAAAAGATTGTTTACTGTTCCATCCTATGAAAATATACTAAAATACTGTTTAATAAACATTGCTCCAGAGTTCAGCCTGACACATCCTTACAATTTCAAATGAACTTCAGAGGATTAAGAACTCAACGTCAGCCGATACTTTGGATCTCGAAAGACATTGACAGTCACAAGCCTAACTTCCCCAAATGTAAATACAGTTAACATACAGTTTTCCCGCCTGGTCTGTCTCACCTCCCTCCTCCTGTCCGTGACCAAACGTCTTAAGCAACATGAATAATTTAGTCCTGACAGATTGAGCCTGTGGCGGCTTAGTGCGGCTTTTAAGCCCTTCTAGGTCTGCCACCACATCACCTTTAAATAGCTCCCCCCAATGACAAATGAACATTAATGGCATTACATGCTGTGCTGCAAGGCGTTTTATTATTTCGCCTGTGACTAATGAACAACACATGACAAATAACACAGATTGATGGTTAAAAGGTAGGCACATGCATTCATAACCAGGAAGGCGCTCGAGTCCTGCTAATCAGGTTTCCTAACACATAATTAAGTGTCTTATTGGACGAGCATGGACAGAGATGTAGTGGACTCCAAACAAATGCATGACACAATCCGGCTAATTGACTGATAGAGATGAAACACAAATAAATGATCTGCTGTGTGGACTGAGATTAATGGAAACATTCCACAGATTAAAAAAAACGACAGACAGCAGGATTGACTGATGACAAACAGAATCAGTAAAACTCTCTTTTTTAAAACCCAATAACCGCCTTAACAAACCTTACATACACACAGACAGTGCTAGATTGTACAGAATGTTTAACAAACCCAGTCTGGAGATGTAAACATATATTATTTTGTCATTCCACTGCTGGATTTTGCAGCAGGGCATCCGTTTTTTACAGACTCATGCATCAGGATTGTGTGCTGGCACAGAGCTGCTCTCAGGACAGCAGAATAAGACTGATGTTGACATCAGATAACAGATCCACTCTGTATGTGAACTATATGAAAGAACTTTCTGTGACAGACATCCTTGAAGTCTACAATTCTGTGTTTGAATGTGGGTCAGTTGATCAGAGATCTGATTTTACTCCTGGAATACCTGCACTGGTCTGCATCACTGTCAGCTGAATTATGAACAACGTTGGGCGCTGCACTAAACTGCATTTGGAATGACAGTACAACTGGTCTGCCTGCACATGGCTCAATGCGTGAAGTGTCACTGCTTCTATACAGCTCAAGAATAACTTGGTTTGAATATTCCTCTAATTTGGGAAGACAGTGCATTTAAGTCCATGTTGTAATGATAAACTATAATAATATTGTCATGCCTCACTAAATAACATCATTACACAGTGACATGTTTCGTGCACCCTCATGCCGTTTCATCCGGCAGATCCACATATCCACATATATCAGATCACAGACTCTACATTAGTTAAATCTATATTAGCTGAGCTCTCATTCTGTGCTACCCGCCTGTAAATCACTCATACAGACCCTACTGCAACACACACCAAGAACAAATACATACTCATGCACTTCATTATAGCTGATTCCAGGCCTGTCATCCCTCCATTAGTCTGCTTTGATTCACTGCAAAGACTGTGAGCTCTAACCCCAAAAATACACTGCATGCGGAACAGCTCCGAAACAGCTCTGCTCTGGAACGACAGCGTACTCCGCCATCTGCCAACTCACATTAACCTGTTTGTGATGTGCACTGGTGCGGCTCTGCATCGTTTTTTCTGGTGTTCTTATAAAAAGGATGTGAGGTGTCATAAATGATAGGTTGATTTTGGACCTCCAGAATCAACTTCTCCTCATCCATGGTGTCGACGGGGTGAAAAGACGCCTAAAAACCTCTGACCTGTTGACTTCAAGTCGGCCTCGCCCATTATGACGTGTTCTTGAAATGAAACTCAATCCGCGGTGAACACAGTGTTTTATTTTGAAAATCAACTGGGGTTTTATTTTGTAGCCAATTTCCTCCCCCGCCCAAGCTCTGTGTATGTGTTGAGGAGGGCTGCCTGTTGCCGCAGCCGTTCCGGAGCTGTGATGCAGCGGGACCGGAGACTATGTGAGCTGACATACTGACTAAAATTACATTACATTTAGCAGACGCTTTTATCCAAAGCGACTTACAGAGGAGGACATAAGCTGACAAAGGTGTAAAGGAGCACAGAGTAGTTTGTTAGTTTTGTTAGGCAGGGAAGCATTCTCGAAACAGAAAGGTTTTTACAAGTTTTTAAAAATTGAAACACAGTGGCGTAGCCGTTCACCATGCAGTGTATTTTAGGGGTTATTCACAATAAGAGCAGGCTTCTCTAACCTTCGTGCTGTTTTCAAAGTCATAAGCAGCTCCGGCTGGTGTGTGTCTCATGTAATACTTACTTTTGCATGTTGCAAGATGTACATGGTCGTACAGGTCGGTGAAAGAGGACTAAATATAATAGAACAAATTAAACACAGGAGATACAGAAAACTTGTGACACAAAACACCCAAGAAACCACTCTTATTAAGAATATGTCCCCGTCAGACCTGTACTGTAGGCAGGGCCGCTGACAGGTTTGGCTGGGCCCGGGACAAAAAGCCCTTTAGTCCCCCCCTGTCGGCGGGGCTGACTGTAGGTCACTGCGGCACATGCTCGCCTCTCTGGTCTACAGCTCGACACACTCATCCTCATTTTAGATTTCTATTGTCTTTGGTCAAACATGTGTGTAACAATTTTCAGCGTGGGCTTTCTTATCTCCAACTTCTGGCTCCCATGTAGGCTAATCATCCCCTTTTTCAGAAGTTCGTCTGATAACTATATTTGAGTCACAGATATAGACCACTGTATCTTTTTTTAAATTAAGTTACTAGCACCACTTTTAATCTTAAAGTCTCAAGGTGTGTTTCAGTTCCTGGGAGACCAGCATTACTTCCTGCTGCTGTCTTTGCTCAAGTCAAAGGGATGCACTGCTCGAAAAAAATTTAATTAATAATTTTCTGCTGCTAAATTGCTGCATATACATGTCATTGTTAAAGCTGAATAATGCCAAGCAGGATCTCCTGAAGCTGCAGTTGCAAATGCAGTGGACGTCATACAGACATTGATTTTCTCATACATATCCTGTATGTACACAATATATTCTTGGTATTTCCTGGTAATCTCAGCCAGTGTCATTTGTCTTTCTAGAGATTGTCTGGCTGAGGTAAGTTCTGTGGTTTCCAGGCAATGGCCTCTGGAGAAAAACCCTAAATGTGATTTTCATCTCCCCACGGAAAGTCCATTCAATCCAGCGACAATGGACGGTGTGAGCCCATTCATTCTCAATATGGTCCTCAATGTGGGATGCAAATGTTTGCAGGAGGGTGCATTACAAAATTAGCAGGTCATGGCATTAATAATACTTTGAGGACAGGGAGATGAAGCGTAGGAGAATATTTTTGGCAATGACCTCACCCAATAACCTGATGACTCAAATGAGATTCTGTCCTAAAGAGATTCATCTGGAAGGAAACTGGGGAGGCGACTTTAGCACTTCACCAGATTAAATCAGGGGTCCCACCAGTTGTGTGATTTGATTGGGTCCCTGGCACACAGCCCTGCGATGACTGCAGAGCATCTGTCAGTGTTTATGCTAACGTTTCCCGGTGGAGATGCCACTGCATCTGTGACCACAAGGAGAAAAGACAAATTGTTTGTCCAACACCTTGTTTCACATCAAACTCTGGGCAGCAGACGTCCTTTAATTCTTCTGAGGGAAGAGATTTTTCTTGATTGGATTACTGTAAAGTACGAGAGAGAGAGACAAGGAGGACGCAGAGAGAGACAAAGGTCGTAGGACACTTTCATAGCTGGAAACGCACTGAGAGATTAGGCTGCTAAACAAATCAGATAAAACAACCAAAGTCAACTATAAATCCTACTGACAGTACCGTGTGTGTATCCTCATTGTCATATATCTTCTTCCTCTGTGTCAGAGTGTCCAGTGTCGTCTAAAACTATAAAATACATCAATAAACCACACTGTTGCTCTGGTGACATGTTCCCTTCATTACCATGAACACACACGGTACTTTATTTGGACTCAATTACTCACACACCATCCTGCTGCCACAAATACTCACTAGAGCATCAAATGTGGATTAATGCACTGCTGAAAATAGTCTGTTTGAGTTGTGCTTGTTAAAACTATGGTTGTCAGATGTTATGGCAATTTTTCCAAAAAATAAAAGTATTTTTTGTGGGCTGTTTTAAAAAGGACCAGTGTGATTACACACATGAAAACATAGCTCTTCATTTCTGACATATTCTGTACATAGAGCCATCTAAGTCTGATACACTGAACTTTTAAAAATTTAAGTCCTCAACCAATGATATTTGAGTTCATTGGATTTGTTGACCATAACAAAAGTGTACAGAATACCAGCAACCCCTAAGATGTGCCAAGACACCCAGCTATTCTTTTTTTATGTGGTGAAATGTTATTAACAGTTGTAGCTGTGGCTGAAAACAGATACTCATAGCATAAGTTGGGCGCCAGACAGGAGCATAAATCAACCGGTCACTCTTTAAATAAAAAAGGAAAATCAGTAAATTTAAAAGTATCTGGTCAACAACAAAAGACCCACTAGCAGATAGCCCCAGCTACAAAATAAATTCTGGTCACCAAAATATCTTTAAAGGAACGGTTATTTAATTAATCGATTAATCCCAAACAAAAAAGATAAACCCCTTCACAAATAAATTTCAAGCAATAAATCAAGGGTTTTTACCAACGATAACAAATTAAATTTAGGCGTCAAAAAACCAAAGAACAAAAGTCGCATTCACCATAAAACATCACTGGAGAATGGTTTACTTAATAAAAATAAGTTCATGCAGTTCCTTTGGGCATCCAAGTAGTGTGAGAGTGTGTGTATGAGCTACCACTTAGCTGTATGTTGTAAGCCCAGACCAGCTACCGATCCAAGTGCCGCGCCAGAGACAAGAAGTTTGCCTTTTCCACACAATCCGGGGTTGCTTTCTGGTCCTGTTGTGCTTGTATATTTCCTTTCCAGCTTATATATACATTTGTGGATTTCTCCTGCTCACACTCGCTTCCTCCTATTCTCCTCCATGTGGACTGTTGTTTGAAAAGATCCCCCTCCCCCCATCTCACAGGTGCTCTTAATGATTTCCTAACTCCTCCCCCTTACCTGTGGGGAGGAAATGCAAGACTGCACTTCCTGCCACAGCATCAAATGTGGATTAATGCACTGCTGAAAATAGTCTGTTTGAGTTGTGCTTGTTAAAACTATGGTTGTCAGGTGTTATGGCAATTTTTCCCAAAAATAAAAGTATTTTTTAAAAGGACCAGTGTGATTACACACATGAAAACATAGCTCTTCATTTCTGACATATTCTGTACATAGAGCCATCTAAGTCTGATACACTGAACTTTTAAAAATTTAAGTCCTCAACCAATGATATTTGAGTTCATTGGATTTGTTGACCATAACAAAAGTGTACAGAATACCAGCAACCCCTAAGATGTGCCAAGACACCCAGCTATTCTTTTTTTATGTGGTGAAATGTTATTAACAGTTGTAGCTGTGGCTGAAAACAGATACTCATAGCATAAGTTGGGCGCCAGACAGGAGCATAAATCAACCGGTCACTCTTTAAATAAAAAAGGAAAATCAGTAAATTTAAAAGTATCTGGTCAACAACAAAAGACCCACTAGCAGATAGCCCCAGCTACAAAATAAATTCTGGTCACCAAAATATCTTTAAAGGAACGGTTATTTAATTAATCGATTAATCCCAAACAAAAAAGATAAACCCCTTCACAAATAAATTTCAAGCAATAAATCAAGGGTTTTTACCAACGATAACAAATTAAATTTAGGCGTCAAAAAACCAAAGAACAAAAGTCGCATTCACCATAAAACATCACTGGAGAATGGTTTACTTAATAAAAATAAGTTCATGCAGTTCCTTTGGGCATCCAAGTAGTGTGAGAGTGTGTGTATGAGCTACCACTTAGCTGTATGTTGTAAGCCCAGACCAGCTACCGATCCAAGTGCCGCGCCAGAGACAAGAAGTTTGCCTTTTCCACACAATCCGGGGTTGCTTTCTGGTCCTGTTGTGCTTGTATATTTCCTTTCCAGCTTATATATACATTTGTGGATTTCTCCTGCTCACACTCGCTTCCTCCTATTCTCCTCCATGTGGACTGTTGTTTGAAAAGATCCCCCTCCCCCCATCTCACAGGTGCTCTTAATGATTTCCTAACTCCTCCCCCTTACCTGTGGGGAGGAAATGCAAGACTGCACTTCCTGCCACAGCATCAAATGTGGATTAATGCACTGCTGAAAATAGTCTGTTTGAGTTGTGCTTGTTAAAACTATGGTTGTCAGGTGTTATGGCAATTTTTCCCAAAAATAAAAGTATTTTTTAAAAGGACCAGTGTGATTACACACATGAAAACATAGCTCTTCATTTCTGACATATTCTGTACATAGAGCCATCTAAGTCTGATACACTGAACTTTTAAAAATTTAAGTCCTCAACCAATGATATTTGAGTTCATTGGATTTGTTGACCATAACAAAAGTGTACAGAATACCAGCAACCCCTAAGATGTGCCAAGACACCCAGCTATTCTTTTTATTTTATTCGCTAGGATCGCCAATGAAATAGGAGGCTCTCTACCAGCCATTGGTTCCCAAGCTTTTAAACCTCAGACATATTTTTTTATGTGGTGAAATGTTATTAACAGTACAGTACAATAAAAATAGAAATGATGTGTACCTTGCAATGTAAATGTAGACATTACATCAGCAGCAATAACATTTTCATCACCCTGGACTAGCCATTATGAATCTGTAATCTCAGAATCACAGAATGTCTGATGATCTGGTGACAATGAGATAATTAATCAGGTGATTCCAGGCTTTTACTTTAGGTATCAAATTGCTCCCTATAGATCCACAGAGTGACTCACTATACAATGAACTGGTTTTCACGCATTGATTAGGTTACTGAAACACATGAGTCCACGGCTTGAGACATTATTACAAGTCAAAGAAGGCTGCGTGTGTGGAGTTCATAATTAATGAGTCGATCCAGGTTGCAACATTTACATTTGAGAGGCTGTAACTGGGTAATTGGTTAATAAAACCAATGATGGATTACATAAAAGTGTTTACTGACTAAGAAGCCATTAACTGACTAATCATTTAACCCATCGTGGAATCTTTCCATGCAGAAGCCTTTAGATTTATTTGACCAGATTTTGTCTACCTCATAAACAAAAAAGTCACAGTTTACAAATTGTTTTTTTCTGAACCTTTTATTGTGTATAATTAAGAGAAACAAGGACATTATTTCTTGAAATCAGAAAGACATACTGCATGTCTGCTAGTCTCTCAAACAGATCTCTGCATATGAATGCTGGGAAATTTAAAGAATAAAATAATAAAAAGCTAAATTGTCGTCAGGTGATAGTTCTGAGATTGTATTTTGACCAATTGGTTGCGCCCAAGTGGCAGCTTCGTGGCTGTGAAATAAAGACAACATGTTCCAAAAATTGAGCTTCCTCAAAAGTCCAGTCTCAGGCTGGCTCCAGAAGCGAGTCAGTAAGTTCCCATGTTAAAATGTCCAACTTCACAAATGTTTGGATTAGCTGGTGAGGTGGCAGGCAAGGAAAGGTGCTGGGGGAGCTATTCAGCCACACTTCTAAAAAAGCCTGTGCAGAGGATGGAATTGCAAAACACTGCCAGAGTCTGAGCTGTCATGAGATTTATTTAAGAAGAACCTTTGAATAAGGAGGACTGGATTCAAAGTATCAAAGTTTAAGTTGAATTTAATATTTAGCAACACACAAGAGGGTTATGAACATGATGAATGATAATGAACATTATGTTTCTTGTCCAAAATGACACTTCCTTTAGTCTGTTGTCCTTTGTCCTTGAACATTAATTAACATAATTTCCTTTCCCAGGCAGCTTCAACAAACACATGCTAGATAGGGGGAGTACACAAGATATGTAAAAAGACAAAATGCACACACTCCCTCTAAGAGTTAAAACACCTGCAGCCCAGTACAATCCTAATTTTTATAACATGAGCCAAAGGCTGGATACTGTTCTGGCCATCGAGGGGATGATAACAAAATTCACATTTTAACTTTGACATTTGCTCACAATTTTATTAAAAGAATGAATATATGCCATTTTAATACTAAACTTGGAACCCTGAAGCACACACACATGGTATGCAGCAGCATATACTGTACACCTCTGATTTCCATTGTCAACTCAGATCACAGAGCAATCTTAATTTATTTTCTCAACGTTTGCCTCGGTTGCTGCAAAAACCTCAGTCTTTTATGTGGAGGAAGATGTAATAATTCCCCAACACTTCCTCTGAGATGCTGGACCAAGGCAGCTCCAGTTTACTCTGTTCTGCCAGTCCACGTATTGGGTTGCTAATGGCTTTTACCCACTGATGTACAAGATGGTGGGAACAGTTGTCTATGGATGGCTCAGACATTAATATTTACCAACCTTGAGGGGGTCACGGCAGAATGGATCAGACTATCTCACATAAAACATATCACCACCAAAGAAACCACTCCCTTCTGCTCTTTCTCCAGTTCTGTCATGCCCGCAACAAGATTTACTGTCAGAGTGTGTTTTATTAATCTTTGAGCTGGTTTTGTGCATGTCGTTTGTGTAAAACGAGCTTAATGATCATGGCAGTTTAATGGGAATGGGGTAATCCACTTTATCCCGGGGTATAGGGGATAAATCAATACACTATAAAGTTCTGGCCTGGCTACTTTGTGGACTGAAACATGACTGTAAAATATGATCAGTGTGATGTCTGGGTGTGTAAAAGCTTTTAGGCAGAATACTTGAGCAACATATCAAAGTTTTATAATGCAGGCTTTCAGACTTTACATGGAAGGGTTAAAGAGCAGTGGGCTCCTGGATTTGTAGATGTACTTGGCACTGGACAGATAAGAGCTCACCATTATCCAAATGTGATGCACAGGGACTTGTGGTAGAGCAGGTCATGGAGATACTATCATTGATTTCTACGAGAAGCTGTGGGCAGATCATTTATAATGTAAGAAGAGAGTTTGACCCCCACAGAGCAGATAAAAGTGGATGCAGTAACTGTGATGTCACCTGTACATTTTTGGAAGGGGTGTTCTGATCATCCTCATTCGCTGGAGGTCATGGATTTTAATTAAAGAGGACAGAGTCTGGGTCTGGCAGTTAGCTAAGTTAGTTAAAGATACACTCTATGGATTTTACAGGTCTTGGGTAGGGCTACTACATATGTGATATTAAGCATTTTGTAGTTTCAGAAGGAGGTTTTGTGTGGCATTAGAAAGAAATCTCTGTTTGAGACTCAAGTGCACTAACCTCTAGTAGCATCCCAAATAGCATGGCGACATTGATTCAATGTTGAAATTCCATCAGAATCATTGAGGTTGAATATTCAAAGCTAGATAACATTGAATTAATGTTGATTCAATGTTGGTCTGCTATCTGGGATACCACACCCAAATCTCCAGTAAAACTTAGTGGTCAAGTTGCATCGTGAGTAATGTAGGCAGCAGGTTTTACAAGAAAGAAGAAAGATGCAATGCTAAAGCTAAATACTCTATTATACTGAACATTAGGTGTGGTCCAACACCTGAAATGTGCAGTTTGTGCCAGAGGGGTCTGTCAATATGAATAACACAGGAAGAAACAGTTTTATTCTCTGTGCCAACACTTGCAAGCTACAAGTCTACACATTAAACTAAAGTTAACTGATAGTTGCATATAAAAGCTGTTACTGATTTTTCTTGGTATTTAATACAGTTGGTGATATTTAAAAAAGGATGTAGTGGCCATCAATGATACTGCATCTTTTGACTACAACCCAGTTTCCAAAAAAAGTTGTCAAACTGTGTAATCTTATAAGTGAAATGTTTTCCCAGTCTTGCTTCATGCAGGATTTCAGCTGTTAAAGGTTTTCTTTGTCTGTGCGGCAGATATTTAAAATAGGTGACTGTGTGGACAGGAAGCACCCGGACCCTTTTTCTTCTGAGCCATGCTGTTGAAACTTGTGCAGAATGTGATTTGACATTGTCTTGTCCCTGAAAAAGACGTCTACTTAGCAGCTTTCGTTGCCTGTATATGTCACTCAGCATTGGTGGTGCTTTCACAAACGTGCTGGTTACCCATCATACCATGCGACTAATGCGCCCCGTACCATCACGGATGCTGGCTTTTGAACTGTGCTCTCATAGCATGCCAGGTGGTCCCTATCCTCTCCCTGACATCCATGATTTACAAACATGATGACTAATTGTGACTTGTCAGACCACAGGACAGTTTTCCACTTCACCTTCATCTTGAGCTCAGCCAGAGGGCAGTTTCAGCTGTCATTTGTGGATGCAGACTGTTCCTGTTCCTCAGGCCATGCAGTGACGTCCACGGCAGAATCATGTTTGGTTTTGATGCAGGGCTGTCTGAGGGCCTGGAGATAACAGCCATCCAATGTTGGTTTTTCGCCTTGTCCCTTTGGTACAGAGATCACATTTCTCAGTTTCAACATTTGTTTCTTTGGTGAAATATTCAGTGTTTTGCACATCATCACATTTTGTTTAAATGTTTGGGTATTTTGTTCATTGGTTGTAACCTGAATTCAAGCTGCTGTCCTCCGTAAAGCCAACCAACTTATTTACCGTCACTGTCAAGTCCTATGAAGATGGGTATATAATACAAAACTAAAAATACATTCTGAGCACAACATTTCTTTATGGTAATGGAATGTTGGTGCAGCATGAAGGTTCACACCCTAGTTTTGTCTGGGTCCTCCCCAGAGCCTGTTTTCCCTGTATCTGTGTAGGTTATTTTGAGGTTCTATATATGTTTCTCCCAAACACTGGAAAGTTTAAACAGCCTGTGGGTTGGGCATGTTTGTGTCAGCCTTGTAATAGATCTGTCCAAGATGTACTCCGTCTGCCACCACCCTGCAAATGATAATCAAGTGATAAATTTCAAAGCAATTTTGCATTGGCTTCAGCAATGCTGGTGGCCTGGTACACATTTTAATATCAAGACAGTGATGGTTAGCTTAGATTGCATACATTTTTAGAGTTGATACATGAAGAATAATTTATAGTCAGATGTATCAGTGATGAACAGTTCTCAGCATAAATTTCATGACTGAAAATGTCTCATTTTATATCTGTTTTGAGAACATGACAAACGCTCAGAGATGAACAAAGACCAGCCATCAGGAGGTAGAGAAAAGGAGATAGCTTTACTATAAAGAAGGCGTCGCTAGCAGAAGTTGCAACATCTCATCATACACGCATACATGGTGAATATATTTATGCCATTTTCTGTTGAGTATGTACCTTACAAAAGCTGTTATTTTGCGTGTCGAAGCAAGACTTTGACGAGCTGCTCTGTTACACATGGTGAAAACAAGAAGATGCTAATATGAGAATAAAAAAAAAAAGAAAAATCCAAACAGCATGTGATCAGTCATTAAACAGAAATCCGGTTGCAAATCTTGTATGTGCACCAGTAAAGTCTAGACTTTGCAGCATTTTTAAAATAAAGAAAAACACAAAGCTGTCAAACTGCACATTGACATTTTCTTTTCCCCTTTAGGAAGGTGAGCTGAGGCGATGCGGACAGTAAAAAGAGACGCTCTGCTCATGGTGCACAAACAAACTGACAAAAAAAAGCACTCTATCAGCAAATATGCATAATTCACTTTTCTTCTTTTCTTTGTTTGTTAGGGGAGGCATGTGGGAAGAGGGGGGGTCAGGATTCCAGGCAAGATCCTGAAGGAAACGTAACAACTAGTCAAGTGAGAAAGATCAACCATATGTTTCAAACCAATTTTACGCTCTCTGTGCTTTTTCTTCCTATTTTCTTCTTTTTCATACACTGGGCTCCTGTTTCTTTTAACACATCTGTGCTCGGTGCCCAAACTAACAACCGCCAGTGGTCACACAAGTTAGAGTGAACAATACTGTAAAATAATGGCATCAAAAAAAAAAAAAAAAACCAAACTGATTGAATCTCTCAGCATACTGTTTTGAGTTTCTGCAGAAAATGTATTATTAATGTGAGTTTTGGAGGAGGGGATTAATGTCAGAGAGGTCATGCTTTAGGAAAATCTGACACTCTTAGTTTTGAAGGGGTGAGAAAATACCGGGCCAGAATAGTTTTCAAAATGGCCGCCTGTCACTGAGACATGTGCTGTGTTCCATTTTAGGGGTCTCCTTCTTCAAAGTCTGCAGATTGAGAATGTCATAATGGATCCACAAGGTTAGTCCTAATTCAAAGGCTCCTCCCAAACCTGGTCAATGGATTGTGGGTCACATGTGTAATCCTTGTCAGCTTGTAATTATATCAGATAAAGTTGATGTAAGGCCAATGCGGGTGTACATAATGAGTGCTCCCTGTATCTGTGTGGGTTTCGCATGGCATTACAGAGAAATTATGACAGATTTGGCTTTTTTACTTTTCCCCCAACGTCACATAATGTAACCAGTTAGGGTTCATGAAAACATTGTTGATTGTCCCATAACCAAAAACTGCTCTCAGCTACCAAGAGTGTGAATGATCATAGTTGTCAGTGCAGTGAAAAGGCAGATAAGGTTCAGGGTACAGGAAGCCACAAAAATATAAATTGTTGAGTTCCTCCAATGAAGAAGCTACAGTGTTTCTTTTGAGAGTAACTTCGTGGTAAAAATGTGGGGTGTACAATTTGATGATGAGGGCCTGAGCACCCAGCATTCATGCTGGACCTGATGGATGTGGGCAGCAGAAATGCAGCACAGCTGGGTGAACATGACATTGGGTGTCTGCAAGGCTGGCCATAGGTATGGACATAGGTGTGTATGGTCTGCATGCAGATGATTTAACCGACACCATGTAGACCCTCAGCAACACACAGACACAGATAGAATAATACAAACTTTAGTTTGTGTGAGGATCAGACTTTAAGGTGACCCCTGAAATGGGAGTAGCTATGCAACAATAGGCATGTTGGCTGAAAGGCATTATGGGAAGAAGAAGTATATGCAGATGACAAACAGTTTACAGGAGAACCTCAGCAAATGCATGTTTTTTAGGCCTACTAGCAGCTTGTGTGCGACGATGCTACAAACGGTATATTGCAGGAGCACTTACATCTTATTTACATCATAAAGAATCTAACGTAATCCTCTTTCACAATATAGAATCCAAACCATCATCAAACAAGTGACTGATCAGCTTGCCACAGTCGGTACCATATTTCACAATGTCAAAGCAAAGGGCAACACAGAGTGAGGGATGATTCTTGTTACTTTTTCAGAGTGCAAATGTTAGTCAAAGCTACATTACAAAGGTGCATGACAGACTAAAGATGCACCTGCCGCATTTGCTCGGTGGATACAGATTTGTGACTTTTTGCATCCTTCTTGGATAAAGCATTTTTCTGGGGAAATCGACTTTTAAATATTTACAGAGATAAGAGAGTTTTTTTTTTAGGATGTACATGTACAGAATATATGTCAAATAAATAATAAGCAACAATATTAATTTTCTGCGTGGTGTAAAAGTTATGTTACACAAATCTGATTAACAACACAGAGGAACGGTAATACAACATGAGTACAAGAAGAGCAGCACAGTGGACAGATAAACGTGACCCTTTTCGTGTGTGATGAATGTATGAAGTTTTTTTTGTTGTTGTTGTGTACAACAGAAAGGACAGCTGTTATAAAAATATCTTGAACATACTGTTGGGTTAAATGCCTCTCATGGTGAACAATAACAGATTCTGGAGACATCTTTATTTTGGCTCTATCTGGTGTGAAACAACAAAATATGTGTATTTAACAATTATTAAATCAATGTCTATTAATGAACTTAATGAATATATTAATACTATCCACATAATGTAATAAATAGAAATATAAAATAAATATTTTAAATACAATGTTAAGTCCAGTCACTAACTGCAGTGATCTATTTGATTTAGGGTTTAATAGTGCTGTCGAGTAGCAGGTAACTACAGTATGAGTGCCAAAGGGAGGTGGTGAAACCAGTGAGCACTCAGTGAACATTTAGTATAAAACAAAAAAATTCCAAATAAACTGTCAGTCCGTCCGTCTGCTAACAGACTGACTACATGACAAATATGCTTACAGGAAGTAGTGAAGTGAAAATACTGAGTGTGTGTTCTTCTAAAAACTAGTTATGTTACTCAGTTTTCTTTTTTCTTTCATCCTCTGCAAAAACTTAAAAGTAAGCCGACGCCTTTCATCTCAAAGGTGACGTGGTGTGAATTAAATGTATATATTTTCATGCTGTAAATCGTGTCATTTAATTCAAGTATTCTACGCGGCCATAACACAGTCTTTTTTTTTTCATCAGTAATGATCAAGACATTGATTGAGTTTATAAAAATTAGAGGGAAGGAAAGAGGTGTAGATCACTCCATCAAGGCGCGTTCAGACTAAACATAAAGTGTGATACGAAAGAAGTCATCGCAAAAACAAAATGGACTGAGCTGAGAAGTGTGTGAGTGAAAATCTTACCACTTCAGCAATCAATGGCTGTTCTGAGGCTTCCTTTCTTTTATAAGAAACAAAATAGAGGCCTGGTGGACGGTGGCATCACAACACACGGTTTCTGCATATGTTACTGGCTGTATGTACATCTACACTGGCTGGCTGTTTAAGGCGAATAAACACAAAATTTGCTAAATCAATCCAGTGGTGAAATTTGTGCAAACAACACAAGGCAAGAACATTTAGTCTGAACACACCTTAAGGATTGTAGCCTCTCATGCTGCATTCATGTCCCACAGGAGAGAACGTAGATGATAGCTCCCGACTTGAACAACTCAGCTTACAGGAGCTAAAAAAATAATTGGAAACTTTGGGGTTTCAAACATTTTTAAAAAATCCTTTTCCTGTCATGATCATCATGTGGTCACTATGTTGAATTAACGCTGTAATGTTTGGTTTGGTATAAAACATCACTCACTTTTTCGTGTGGGAAAGAAAAACAGAATCATGGACGCTTTACAGCTCCAAAGTACCACAGAGCTGTTCTCATTTGACATGAATGCAGCATTAGCCTGTATGCTAACAAGGTAATTCACCGGGTCGTGAACTACTGGTGTCTCTCGAGCAAAACTAACTTTTATCTCTGTTGCCTTCCCGTTTCACTTGCACTAAGTTACTACCATGCTATGGTAAATAATGTTTATCATCTTTTAAAAAATGAGATTCATTAACAACATACTGTAGCAGAGCTCACTGCTCGTGACAGAAGTAGCTTTTCTTGTGGCGGCCATTTTGAACATCTGCACTACAACATTGGATTAGAGGTTAGAAAAACATGTCTACCACATCATACAAGGCAGGTGAATAAAAGTGTGTGATTAAGCCTGCGAGTGGTAAAAAAAAACAAAAAAACAAAATAAAGTGTACTTTTACTAACCAGATTCAACCCAAAATGGTATGGAGGAGGTGATAGTGCATAGTTTTGCAGGGCACTAAAATGCGTGCCATGACTGTATACAGCACTCATTTGGATTCAATGACTCGTCTACCAGCTGTGGAAAAACTAAAATCTTTCATTGCGTAAATATCAATATGATAAACATATCTGCCGGCATCCTGTTGAGTTTTATGGTTAGAAGCTGATATGTTACAGGATGGGGCCAGTGTGTGTGTGTGTGTGTGTGCGTGCATGTGTGTGTGTGTTTGTAAAAGTGTGTGGGTGTAGAGGGACCTGCTGTGTGTACTGTATCGTGATGCTACACAGAGGTATGAGGGACGTATCAGGAAGGAGAGCACGGACACTGAAAATGTTCGGAGCCAAAACGAACCAAAGAAAAATCCCTAAAGAACGCTTGTTAATGCCTCCAAGTGCTGAAAGCTGCCCCCGAAGGCACACTTCACAAGTCTGTGCGGGTAAAGGGCAGGCAGAGCGCAGAGGAAAACGAGCACTGTCCACTTTGTCCAAACGTCACCTCCAAGGGGCCAATTTCGTAGAGCTGGAACATAAAATAAAGGCTTGTGGTTGAATTCCACTCCCATGTTCCCGTTACTTCATCTGTAGAGGAAAGCCTACACAGTCTCCAGACAGGCCCTGCTGTGTTTGTTCTGTTTTTAACGTGTTTCATATATTAATATATTCATGTGTGTGTGTGTGTGTGTGTGTTTGTTTGTGTCTGGTGTATGGTTCTCGAATCAGAATGTGCCACTGAGTCCCCCGTGTAACGCAACGGCGCTACGCCAGTGAGTAGATGGCATTGACGGGCGAGGTGGCCTCAGAGCTCTCGTTTCCCTCCGTCTCGTCCTTGTCCTTCTTCACTGTGTACTGTCCGATGAAAGAGCCGTCCTCGTTGAACTGGCCGTCGCCGCCTTCGCCGTAGTCCACCAGACTGTCGTCGCTCTCCTTCACGTTGCCGTCCAGCGAGGTCTGGCTGCCCTGCAGAGGCTTGTTGTCCTCGTCGCTGCTAGCAGAGGTAAACGACAGGAAGTGTTAGCGGTTCAAAATGGGAGCAGGACGTTGTTACATAGCGACAGCGGGGAGTTTGGGACCTGGTCGTCCACATCGGCCCAGGTTAAAAAGGGAAAGTGTGAGGTTACGCGTATTGCAGGTAAAGAAATGATAGAAATTCCTTATTTTCAGTTTTTCCATTGACAACTCTTGGTGAGGTGACTGTCACTCAGGCCTTATCAGACTGGAAGTTTTACTTTTACGATTCATTTCTTTTCCATGTTTTCCTTAAAGGATAGGTTTGAATATTTTCTGTTCTATATTAATACCGTACTCACATGTCATTCGGGAGATCACTGCATTCATTCCTCCTAACACTGGACTTCGTAGAGTGACTATAATGTAAGTGATAAGGGTAACTTGCGATAACTTGGGGTACATTTGGTTTCCTCAAATAAAAAGTTAAAAAATATTCCAATAAATGGCCTCCTTCTCTCATCTTAGTAGTATGCCTGACAACGGCTGATACCTGAGGATAACTAAACGTCATTTCGGGTTATTACAACTAGAGAGAAACATCTTCCTATCTCAATGATCATATCTGTCATAGCTTTCTGATAAAACTTTGACTTCTGTTCGTATGAGTAAAATCGTTAACTCGATGCCAAACATTATCTAAAAAAAGTGTTCTGATGATTAGGCACTGATGCAGACACCTTTAGGAAAGTATATGGTGAGAAACAATTCTGCTGGATCCTCATATTAGCTTCGGAAGTAAGTTTTGCATGGATCAAGAAGGGATTTCTTCCCACATCAAGCTTAAATGGAATGACATTATGACCAGCACAGACAGAGGACACATGACATGTGAGTATTGTATGAAATGGACTTGAGAAATTCCAAATCTATCCTTTAAAAACTAGCTGCATATGTATTTTACACCAGAGATGCTTGCTAAAAGTTGTTAAAAGTTAATCCTGCAGAACACTACACAGTATTTGCCTCTGCGTTTAAAAAGCAACCCTGTCTCCTGACAAAGACGATGACTGATTTGCACTGATGTGTTTTGTAGGAAATGTAATTCTGCCTGGAGAATGTTCTAGATCAGCACAACATAAAACACTGTTCACTGCCAATACAACATGATTATACTGAATCAGTCTGCAAGCTGATCATAGTCCTGCACTCTACAGAATTATCTGTGACCATCTCATCCCTCACGTCTGTTCACCATACTGAAAAAACACTGCCAATGAAAATAGAATAGGCAGCAATTACATTTCCTTCAAAACATATTAGCAAATAAGTATAGATACAATATTTTGTAGCAGATGGGCGATTCAAAAAAAGCATACTAAATACTGTCCTCAGAAATTCTAATAAGACACTGGCATACACATGCTAAATGGTGACCATATTCTGACATGAGATCATTTGTGGAGCTGTGCTTGATCTCATTCCAGAGCATGGCTGCATGTCTCCTAACTCTGACTTTAAAGGGGACGAGAACTTCATGCACAGGGAGAAAGAGCTATAGGCTTAGCATTAGCTTTCTTGTCTAAGATCAAGCCAGTAGCATAACAGCAAGAAATGCATTTGAAGGATGCAAAAGTTGTAAAAATATTTTTTTTCTGCATGATTTTTCTTCTGTGCTCATGTCTGTGCATTGCATTTCAATAAACATCATGTATTGAGATTCTCTGAGGAGAGGACAGAATCTACACCATAGCTTCTCTGAGTTATCATGCTACATGCTGAAAGACTTTGAGAACCACACATCACGTGAGATATTTTAGAAACCATACAACCGGACCCAGGGCAGACGCAGCACAATAAAAGTCTGACACGATTCAAATCCAGCAAAGTCCAAACCAAAATCCAGAATTTAACCAATCCACAAAAAACCTGTAGTATACACCAGAGTATAGAGACAGTGAGAAAAGAGAGACAGTAAAACAATGGCTGACATGTAACAAGGTAAAGAGATGAAAAGATGATACGATAAGGAGATGAGTGTATACGAGGCTCGTGGTGGATAAATGTAATATTTTTGTAATTCATATATCTGAGAGAGAATCATCAGAGATGTCTGAGACCACAGAGTGCAGTGTGGAAGTGTGAGGACAGTGACACTTTTTCTGCCGTGTTGGCTCCAGCACACCGGATTTAAAAATGAAACCATGACCATGAGGTTTAGAAAATGCTATTTCAGCTATGTGCATTAAAGGTTATACCTTTAATGCACAGCCCCCCCAATTTTAGGGGGCAGAAGGTAATTGAACAACTAATGTCTTCCCCGCTGATGCTCTGCAAGCCTGTTCCTGTCGGGTCTTCAGCAGAAACACAGTTTAACTGAGATCTTAGTTTTTTTAGCCTTTCTTGGTTTTGTGATATTCATCTCTGACATTATTTTCCTGATCCCCAAATCAATGGAGGCGGATGGTTTGTGGTTGTCAACTAGTTTGTGGTGCACATGAAAGCTTTTAATGGTGTGAAAATGTGTTTTTCATTGTTATGGTTTGGATGAAGCATCATCCTCTTTTAACCAACCTTTTTTATCATCTTTTCAATGGCTTTAACAAAGTAGATCTTGTTGTGTGATTCCGTAAATGCTTTTGTTAGGGTTCCAAATATTTTTTTGTAACCCTGACAAACAATGCTGTCCTGTTGACAGGTTTACAAAATCATAAAATATTTATGTGGATCAGAGGTAAAAAAAAAAAAAAATTAAAGCTCATAAAGTTCAAAGTCAGCACGTCAGAGTTATTGTTTCATTTCTATTTTAATATGCTGCTGTCCGGAGCCCACACAGCAAGAATGTGTCACTGACCGAATGCTTATTAGACTCCAGTGTGTTTTTAGTTGTAAAGAAAAGTGTTGTTATCAAACGTGCCCAGAAGGCCTGTAAACTGTCGATTCAGGCGCGGACGTCCTCAGTAACTCATCAATACATCAGATGCAGTGTGCAGTAAGGTGAGCACTCCAGCAGCTGGAAGATAGAAGTGGCTTGATGTCCTTTGAGTATGCCAGGAGTAAATCAGAAGGACATTTCTCCATGCACCAGTGCCACTGAAACGTTTTAAGATAACATCTCCAACAGCTAATTATTAAATCTAGCCAAGAGGCACGGCTTCTTTCAATCCACCTGACTGTTCGCAGTCGCCAAGCTTGCTTTCTTTTGTTGACCGTACTGCACCACGGACTTCAGTGAGCCGGGGGGGCTTTGAGAGAGCCTTTTATTTCAGTGACTTCAAACTGTCTTCAGAATGAAAGAGGGCAGTCTGGAATGATTCAATTATCTGATTAGGTGATATTTTTAAGTAGAAGAGCTAAGGTGGGTGAAGTAAGTTCAAAATGGGAGTGAATTTCAGATAACCTTCCTTGCATAACAAAATGTAAATTCGCCCATCTGCAACATTCACAACATCTCATAAGGACAGATTTTAATGTGACTATAGAGTCAGGAAGTCAACTTCAGTTTAACGCGAGAGATTCCCATTAGGGACTTTGTTTCTATGAGTCTTAATGCTTTAATTTGATGGATAAAATGTATTAGGATGCAAATAGATCAGAATGGCTCCAATGAACATGATTAAAATGCACTGCAAATGAGCAATAAGAGGATGAGATTTTCTTAGAGCAGGATTAAGAGGACTCAGGTGGTGATGCAGGAGACTCTTCTTCTTTCATACCTTTGAAGAGATCTTTGGACCAATGAGGAAAAATAAATGCCCAAAAAAGACAAAAGACAAACATAAAGTGGGGTGGGTAGAACAGAAAGACAGTGATGAGACAGACAGATAACCACACACGCTATAAACAGAGACTAAGAGAGGAAGTCTAACATTGTCTGTGCAGGTAAATACATTTAAATCATCAGAATCCTAATGACATGAAACAAAGTAGAGGCTTTAGCTTTGAATTAAATAAATGATCATTTTGTTATTGTCCATATGAGAAAGGGCAGCATAGCACATGATGGAGCCATCTAATACCAGCTTGTTACCACTTGGGTCTTGTTTTTGTAGTTTTTGCCATCATTTCTTTTAGTAATAAAAAACACAGAATCGACCAATTGCTGCTATACTGGAGCATGGAGACTTCCTGTATGACAGGGTAAAAAACACAGACAAGAGACATGAGCAGTCTGATTGTAACAACCTAGTATGCTAATGACCACGCACTGGATGATTCAGTATCATCAGTTCTGAGCAATTCATTTGCTTTTTTATAGTACTGATGGTCAACTACAAAAATAAAGATCCAGGTTGTAATAAATTGGATTTATGTTTTTAACCTTTAATAATATAAAATCGCATGTGTCTTTCATGCGGGATGGCAAAACCTGTTTTTCCAAGAGCTGATGTTAAGTTCTTGTCCTGCGCACTAAGACTGAAGATCCTCTGACAGAGGACAGAATTCAAAACAAGGTGGAGAAAACAGGAGATGGAAAGTATTTTGTTCTTTTTAAGATTCAAGGCCATAATTTTTTGTGTTTCTATCTGAGTGTTTATTTATTCGTTTGTCCTCCAAATCTTCTCCAGTTGTTTGTTGCCTGTATCAGTTCCTTAAGGGTGTCAAATTGTGCCAAACATAGATCGCCCTGTCCCTCCTGCCCTGACTACGACCCAAATTGATTTCCCCCGCCATCCCTCGCCCCGTGCACCTGGTGGCGGATGCTTTTTAAATGTCAGCCAGTGGAGGAAAAACAATGCAATTAACCTCTAGAAGGGTGAAAAACATGTTGGTGCCTTAGCTGGAAGAAAGACCTCCATACTGTTCATTCTTGCTGTTTTTTGGGATCACTACATCTCCTGCTGGAACAGCTGATCCGTGAACAGCCTGATGGGGTTATAGGGACGAATGCTTCTTTGTTCTTTTATTTACAGGGTGAATTTTGAGACAAGGTCTCTGGTAGGCAACTCGACACAATATTACATTATGACTGCTAATGCTCTTTCCATGCGGCTCTATGCCGAGGCTGTGATTAACCACACACATTTTTTTTAAAGATTATTTTTTTGGACTTTATTGATAGTCCAATGCAGGATTCGAACTGGGGCCAGCTGCAGCGAGGACTATAGCCCCTTACACACAGGGCGGCCGCTTAACCCACTATGCTACCACCCCAACCACAAACATTTTATATATAGGTCTGAGCCTGAACACATCCCTGAACAGTCTCTGCTGTGTTGTGAATGATAAAGCATCTTATCTGATTTCTTCACTCCTTGACCTCCTGTAAATCGCCGTGTAATTATGTTATTTTCGTTATTTTTATAGTTTGATGAAACAGTTTCTCGTTGAATTTGACACCCCTGAAGAAACCATAGCCATCCTGTAAATCTCTCTGCTATTCATATTTGTTCATGATGTCTCCTCGTTCTATCACTTTGTTCAAATGCAGCTTTAAAAAGTAACGCAGGCCAGCTGGGCTGTTAATGCTGATATCATGAATGAAGACTGACCAAAATAGCCGGCAAAGCATAATCAGCACTGTCTTGTTTGGCCTCCCCAAATAAGCTACACCATAACCCCCCCCCCATTCTCCCCGGCTCAGGGGAAACATCTGCTCCCCCCCGACATGCACAGGCCAAGAGAGATGCCGTGCCGAATCCAAAGTACCTGTTCTCGTTTTCGTTCCTGTCAGGGACAGATGACCCATTTCAGCATGGGGAAAAGAGAGTGGCGAGATGTGAGGAAACAGGGGAGACAGCGAGAAAGGAAGTGTAGAGAAAGGAAGGAGGACAAACTTGCATGCACACAAACAAACACAAACACACACACACACACAGAGCTGAGTGGACTTGAGGTTTAGCACCAGGGATGGAGTCTGGGTCAGAATCAGAGTAAAGCAATGAGCTTGACTGTGAAGGAGGGGTTTGGTATTGATGTTAGACTCATTACTGATTAAAAAACAGAACAGGATGTCACACACTGGATGATTATTCACACAGTATTAAGCACATAAGCACAGCACGCAGGTGCTAATAAATGCTAATCACACCTGTAGAGCCATCTTGTAAATTTTAATGCTACCAGATGCACTGCTGTGTCAGTCAAACTGTCATTTCACATTTTAACCAAAGCTACATAATAAGATACAGTATGTATGTACATTTCCTTGTGCTGTATGTGAATATATATGTATACATGCATAGATAGTCTGAATACTACAGTATGAAAGACAGGACCCTTCCTGTATTGATGCATGAATGTTATATTCCCATTCTAGAGCACAGTCTACGGTAACAAGTTAAAGTTTTAAGTGCCACTCTCACACGGCTGAGTTAGAACGTGTGCTTAGATATAAAGCTGATTAAATTAAATTAAAATGTTTTAGTCAGAGTGGACGGAAAACGACAGACTCATTCTTCATTAAGAAGAATGAAGCCACAGAGATCAGTGGGACCTGAAAGGAGCAAAGAACACATCACTTACCAACACACACTGCACAGACACATTCTACAGTGTATGCAGTACATCCTCACATAAACCTACTCTGCATGCTGTGAATGTTATTCTTAGTTGACTGCACTGCCTGTACTTCACACGGGGTGAGGTTTAAGTAGTGGTGTCCAGATTTAGAAAAATGCTGTCGGGATGGCAGTTTGAACATTGGACAGCAGGGTGGCATTGTGCCTTAGCTGCTGTGTTAGTGTGAACATCACTGTTCACACTAACACAGACAGATATGAAGGTGTCCCACACAGTCTGCACCTCTGTTTTCACGTAAATTGTTCTTTCCTCTCTCTTCAGATGTTGCACTTGACTATTTTGACTATCATTGACTGTTTGTTAAATGTCCACACAGAAAGAAAAAAAATTGCACAATGAGATTACATAAAAAGTCGATCAAATAGTTAAAAAGTCAAATAGACTAAAAGAATGTTTGTTGTTCATGTCTACCAGACAATACTTTTGTTGCGTGTATTAAACTTTGAGTGAAGAATTTGCATGTATGTATCATGGGGCCTTGCGGAGAGGACCGGGAATAATCGACAAGGCTGCTGCTCGCTGACAGACAGAGTGACGAGGAGCTTCTGTAGAACGCCAGAGACTCTACACTGATCCACAGATGATTACAGGCATTTATTTTTTTATTAACTTTTAAAAAGTGGATTTAACCTTCACTCTTGCTTCCTCAAGCTATCTGCAGCAGTAAGCCATATGCACTTGTAAGCTGTCTGTAGGTGCCCAGAGCTCTGTCATGCTACTTCATATTTATGCAGAAACCGGACAAAAAAGGAGACTGTTGAAGAAAAAAAATAAGGGAGGGACTGTTTGGCTCCCTGATAAGTGCTGAAAATATTTGTCTTGATGAACCAAGTTAGCATTTAGCCCCAAAACAATTCAAACTCAGCATGAATTCAGACTTTTTACAAATCAGTATTATGATGTAATTTTTTGAGCATTGTTTTGATCATACATTTGATCTTTTGGTAAAATCACAGAAAAATGTGCTTGTTCTGGGCTGATAACACTGGAGTAAGACTAAGGGCCAATATTAGTTCAAATAGAAATGATCTCACTACTAAACTCAAGTGACTAATGCGGGGTGAAAATTGGCTTTGCTTTCTACGAGAACACGCCAAGAGACTGAACAGAAATCCCTGGGCAGCCACATCGACCTTTATGTTTATTCATCACTGAGCATTAACTGAATGATGGGCTATTTGGTTGGTTGAGTCTTTTAAAAAAAGCTTCGTTCTGGGGTAGACAACAGAAGCTTGGAGAGAAACAGATGTGTTTCCAGATGAAACTGTGTTACCACCATGACTCATTACCAATTGTGAGCACACCTGTAGAGCTAATCGATCAAGGCTGGCACCTCTGCACCTAAATCTCCTGCATAATTGAAGCGTTGTCTCATCTGATCTGAATTTCAAGGATGAAAACGTTCCTGAGCCCTCGCATGACTTGCTGGTGACAATGCTACATCTGGCACCAATAACAGAGGTTTCTGTGCACAATGACACTGCTACAGTTCAAAAGGTATTACAACATCTAGAGGGAGCTGGAAATGATCTGATCTTTCCTATAGTGTAACAGAAATAGTAGGTTGATGATGTCCTAAAGTTTTTTGTGTTCAGTATCAGTCAATCTTTGCTTGAATGTTAAAGATAAGCCACCTATGTCTGCTTTATTAGAATAAACCCCATACACTCAAATCATGTGAACTGACTAAATCTGGCAAAACCTTTCACCTGCTTAATATGTCCTATACTATAGTACCCAATACTTAAGTCCTCATAGTACTAGTGGTCTAAGGTGGTGTAAATATAAATCACACATGTCCACTCTAATGCAGGTCTGTTATATATACTTACTGGTAATCAAAGGAGCCGTCCTGGTCTTTCTGATCTACTGGGTCCAAGGGAAGATCTTTTTTGTCACGGACTGAGGAGACAATAGAACATAACATAATTATAATTCAGAATTTTGCTGAGAGCTCTATGTTATTGATGGTGAGGGATT
The DNA here is from genome assembly GCA_004119915.2 of Collichthys lucidus. NCBI lineage: Eukaryota > Metazoa > Chordata > Actinopteri > Sciaenidae > Collichthys > Collichthys lucidus. The sequence goes on from CM014082.1 coordinate 20,331,310, forward strand.
CCTGGAGTTAGTTTTCACATAGAAACCAGTTTTCATCTGGTACTTTACTTTTATCACTTATTAAACTTTTAACTTACACTGTGTCCCAATTCCATACTTATCTACTAACCGTAAAAAAAAAAAATAAAATAAAAAATATATATATAGATATAGATATATTCCCCATTCTGCAAGATGATTGCAGAATGGGAAAACTTTCGAAATGTGCTTCTATTCATTTAATATATGTATTCATCCATGTATACTGTGGTACTTACTGTATGCATTTGGAACACAGTGCCCTTTTTAAGACAAACTGTTTTAGTAGTAGTTGTATAACACTGGGTTGGGTTTGTAAGATGTGTCAGTGAACTCTTCTCATTAAGGCTTCTTTGACTTTGTTCATCAGCCGCTGTTAGTTCTGAAATTTCACAGCTTCACACTTGGGCACCCACCTAGATATTTTGTGAAACCAGTCACGCAACCACCACCTAGACATTATAGAAACTGCAAAACATTAACACCACTCAGTTTCAAACTACAGTATTAAATGATCTCACACTGAAGCTTCACTGTTACTCGAAGACTGTTTTCATTTTTGTCAGAACAAGAAAAATACAACTCAAAACATTTTGACGCTGTCAGTACTATTTTTTGTTTACTGGTTGTTTAAGAGTAATAAATAAAAGACTATGTGCTATTAGATCAAATATTAAATAAAATCCTCAAATCATACTCTGGAATAGTAACCAGCGGCCAGTTATTGTTTTTCTTCAGCGCTGTGATGACCTGTAGTGTTTATTTTCTTGTTTTCAGCTGTAACAGACGCTGACATTTTTAATATTGGTTTTCCTTCTGAGCAGCCATGCAGGTTCCTGCACTTCCATGTACTGACATTTCAATAGAGATGCACATTACAGACATGATGCACATAAACAGCTGCTGTCAGTAACCCACAACAGAACAGCTTTTTAGCACAGCTTACATATTAAAATATATTTATATCACAATAAATAACTAAAACCTAGATATTAAAGCAAAAATAACACGTCATATTTACCATAAACAACATCTGAACATCTGGACCTCAACTTAGTACAAACAGAAGAAACTATTGAGTTTGGTAAGAAACATACAATCAGAAAACCTCTTCGGCAAAATTATGTTGCCGTGTTACCTTTGGGATTGTGCACGTTTTTGTCACTTCAGTGAACGTGTGACTATGCTAGAACTGCTCCTCTAATGGGTGCCAAAGCCTTAGACCTTACCTGGGTATTTGCCCCCGCGACTCCTCTTGATGAAGCAGACGATGAGGAGGATCAGTATGATGAGGGCGATGGCACACATCAGGCCAATGAACCAGCCTTGAGTGGCTATGTCTACCTCGTCTATGTAGGCTGCAGACACAGAACACACACACACACACACACAGGGTGGGGACAGGAAAAAGGAGAGAAGAGTGGAAACACAGTGAGTGTATTTATGAACCGGGGTGAGTCGCAGCTATCTGCTGTCATCTCAGAACGCTGAGCAAAAGTCAACAACTCAGAACCAACATCTCATTATTTTGCCACAAGTTCATATCCAGGATGATGTTGTACAAAAGTTCTCATCCGTTACAATAAGGTGTCTTGTCTTCTTTTCCATTACACAGTGTGTGAGTTTGAAAGTGAAAAGTGTGTGAGACAAAGGTTTGTGGTGTGAAAAATCACACCTGGGCATGGTTTCAGTACACCATGAAAGAATGCAAATTCTTTGAAAGATGCAAGGCATTCCAACTCTGAAATGTGAATGTGAATATTAAGATCAAAACTAAAGGGGGCATTATAAGATATGAGGCATAAAAGTGATGTTACTGTATGATAGAAATAGATAGTAAACCTCCCTTTCATTGAGTACTGTAAACTTTGCTTTAGTCTAATGTGACAGCTTCTGTAAAATTAGGTTCAGCAGGTTAAGTTAGCTTTATACTTCCGTATTATGGAAGTTTTTCCTTGCCACTGTGGCCAAGCGCTTGCTCATAGTGGGAATTGTTGGGTGTCTGTAAACAGTATTATAAAGAGTGCAGTCTATACCTGCTCTGTCATTAGATAACTTCTGTTAGAGTTTGATTCTAAATGAATAAAAGTGAAATAAATTGTCCACCATAATCACCAGATAATATGTCTCAAGGTCATACAGAACATAGTGGAACTACAGTATTTATAACTTATATATAACATACTTACGGTTATACTTGTGTTTGTGCAAAGAAGTACCTAGATGTACATTGTCTTGTCATGAGAATTGGCTTGACAGATCGTGTGAAGAGAACATGTAAGTTGTGAAGAGTCGCAGTCTGAAGAGTCATAAAGACAACCAAGTGTGACATCAACTGAATATAGACAAACCATCATAACTCATGACTGAGTTACTGTAGATACTACTACTGACAGACTTGCACCCGGAGTATCCCACCTGGCTGGAACCCCAGTTCTACCTGGCCAGGTGGGGTCTCACCTGCTTTGGTCTTAAAGGTGACAGATTTGCTGCTGACGCTGTTGAGCTCATGGGAGTAAACCCTCAGATGGTACTTGGCGCCTGCGATCAGATCGGCCACTGTAATGGGGGGCTGTTGTTTCACTGGCACAACTTTCACCGTCTTGTCGCCTTGGAGACACAAGAAAGAGGCCAATCACACTCCAGGGGGTGTGGCCTTTATTCCACAGTATAACGGCTGTGCTTACTAGCAAAGGGCATCACAATGATTTACAGAGACTGCTTTCTCTGAGTGAGAGCAGGGTCACTGAAGTGAATTGAGACTGATAACAATGCAGTGCCCACCGCCATCATAAAGATGAATTCACCTGTTTACATTATAGAAGCAAGCACATGGTGTAGTTTAAAACTTATACTACACATTATATCTATCGTACGAGATGCAACTCACTTCAGCTGACACGTTCTGGCTCATTTTCTCTTTTATGGCTTGGACACCACATTTTGTCTCAAAGGCATAATTATCCAAAGACAACTGAACTATGAAATAGAGAATGAAGGAGTAGAGGGGCACAACCACCGTGGACATCAAAGTCTCACCCAACTAAAGTGATCCATGAACTGGTTGCACTTTCACAAAATGTTTCAATCAGATAGAATTAGACCACTACAGAGCTGCCTGGGTTACATCAGGGTCTGAGGTAGCAAAGCATTGTTTGTCTCAATTATTTACAGGCCCGCACTTATCTCCATGAGGTCAAAACAAAAAGACAGCGACGACAGCCTGCATCTTTCTGGTGGAAAGACGTGTCGGTCATAGCGCAGCCGACCTATGAGCATGAATGGAAAGGGCAGCACAACTTGGTGACATCATGCACCATGCTGTCAACCATTTCACAAGGTTGATGTCATCCAACAGAACTCATTCCAAAGCCGTGGTATTAATACCAGCCCTTAAACAGGACAAACAAAACATCTACTCCACACACAAGAGAAGACATGCCAGTCCTTTTTATACACAATGAAGTACTTTGATAGAGGCCACGGTCAATGTTTAGTGTTACAACTATGGTGATCTTTATGTTTTCAGGTTAATGTAAATAAAGATTCAATATCGTTTAAGTGCCTTACTGACCTCCTTGTCTTGTCACTTGTCTTTGCAGTGACTATTTTCACAACATTGTGTGAGCAGAAATAAAATTGGCATAAATTATCAGCATGGTTTTATTCTTCTGCATGTGGATCAAATTTTAAATTCTATCTCAACAGTTAATAATTTGTAAAATAATCTGGTTCCTCTGCGGTTTGATAGTTCAACTGAAGAAAAACATTTAGATACAAATTTTGATATAACCTTTTTTAATTAAATAATTATTTTGACAGTCCACCTCGAGTCCACTTCACTACAAGAAACATTACCTCACTGTGTGAACGAGGAGACAAGGCCACGTGAAAACACTGAGAAGGGGTGGAATTACCTGTACTCTAATAGTCATAGGATAAATTCAGCATAATGTACATTTCCATCAGTATATGTCCAGAATAATCTCATCACTCTGCTTCTCTCAGTTTCTCTATTAAAGGACAAATACTGTTTTCATTCACTAATTAAATCCACTCACATCTACTCTTTTGATTGACTGTTAATTATTTCTAAAATAATTAGAAATGAACACCTGTCTGCAAAATCCTGTTTCAAATAACAGCACGATGCTAGTCATGCATTGTGAGCACAAACATATGAAGGTTATGTTTCATTATTAATGGATGAATATGACAGCACTACATAGTGTTCTTATGCATCCCTCATGTGAGAAGACTAATGGTACAGCTTTGGTTACACTTGGGACCTCCTCCTCTAACTTTTACTGCATAAAGCATGTTATTTGATGACATGAACTCATTACATAAGAATTGTGTGATAAGTGGAAGTTGAAATATAGATATGTAGCAGCTTTTACATATACTCTACATATTATAGCACTTGCAAGGTTTCCCATTTACTTTTCAATGTCACAGACAAGAAGACAGGGGGAGGATGAAGGGGCGATTATGGGAGATGGGGGAGTGTCTGGGGCTCCCTGCCACTCTTCCTTTGAGTCAAAGCTTTCAGATTTGACCTTGGAGAACAGGGACTGTTTTGGGAGGGGTAGAGACCATTAGATCAGTCTCATTATCCCCCTCCCCTCCCTCCGTCTCTTGCTTTTCACATTCAGGCATCATTAAGAATTAAAGCCACTGCCCAAGTACATGAAAAATACATCCTCCCTTCTTTCCATCCTTGGTCAAAGATCACACACGGTTGAGTTGGTAGAAAGTAGTAAGAGAGTGCTTATAAGCACCAGACTATCCAATCTCAACCAGCACTGGACTCCAGAAAAGGAGGGATGATGTGTTTTATAAAAAGCAGGCTTCAAGAGTGCTAAACGACCAGTCAAAACCAAAAGCAAATGATTATGGAAGCATGGATGGCCAAAAAAGTGACATTCAAACAGCAATGCAAAGAAAGCAAGCCAAACGGCCGTGTCACGGTGCTGGTTCACCAAGAGCCATTCAAAGCCAGGCAGCATGTTGAAAAGAAACCATCGTGATTGTGCACTGCACAGGAAGTTAGTGACATGATGATGATCAACATTTTCCAACATATAAAGAGAGATAGAAGAGTGCAAGAGACAAACAGACAGACAGACAGACAGACAGACAGACAGACAGACAGACAGACAGACAGACAGACAGACAGACAGACAGACAGACAGACAGACAGACAGACAGACAGACAGACTGTAGTATGTTGCATCTTCTGCTTTTTTAACAAAGTTCAAATTGAGATGTCAGCTGTTAGGTCCAAATACCACATTCTTAAATGTGCTGCTGCTGCAGTTGAAGTTGCTGAGATATATTTTTATGTTTTATTTAAAAAGATCTTTTTCTTTTTTTTTTTACTCGTGTCCTTGTGTTTCCTTTCCCTTCCTTCATGTCGTTTGTTTTTTTTCAAACAATTTTTTTTTTCATTACTTGCTTGTCTTGTCAGCAGATGGGTTGAAAAAACAAGGACACGTTTCAGCAAAACCCTATAAGCAAGGAATTTTGGGGTAACAAAAACCTGCCATTAAAGTGTAATTGGAGTCTGTATGAAGAAATAAAAATATAATTATTTAATGAGAAGGCCACTGACTTTTTCTAACCATTAGTATTTCCATTATCAGGAAGGAGCTGTAATTGTAATTGCTAACAGGACTGAACTTCATTCAGAGATGCAGGAAAACAAAAGATTGATTAGATAGATTTCTATTTAAAGAAAATTAACAGTACTCACATAAAACTTTAAATAAAGAGTGCTGTTACAGAGCAAGGTGTCTTACAAGTTCTTTCTCTAATGGCCAGCATGCTAAGTTTTTGTGTGTCTTTCTATTTTTTTTTTAAACTAGCTAAATGTATGATTTTACATTAATCAGACATTTTTTGACATAATAACTGCCAAATTATGGCCTCATAAAGTTGATGACTAAATTTACACTGAACATAGCACTGATAAAGCTGGGAGACTGAAGCACACAGTTAATATGAGGACCTGAAAGTCAAAAGGGTGAGTGAGTTAATGATGCTAAAGGGCTCCATGGATGATGGGAACTCTGTGGGTTCATGGCTACAACTAAAAAGCTACATTATCCATTGTCCTTCCAGTCACTGTTCATATAAAAATACTAATAGTGTAGCTTTAAAATGAGAGCTTGTCAAGTCCTAAACTTTAGAGGTCAAGCCAAAATTGGAGAGTCAATTGGATTCTGATATAATCTCAATATTTTGAGACATCTGTTTTGCTGCCGCTCTCTGTCTGATCCTATTCTTTGTACTTAGTATCATCGTTGTAATTCCATTATTACATCACCACTCTAATTAAGTTCAGATCTTGCTATAGCTCAAGCTGGGCTTGGTCTGGTCTCTTACTGTCCAGTGTGAACTCTAGCACAAACTCGCTGCTGCCGGCCGGGAAGTTGTGTCTCCAGCTGACGTTAGCGTAGTTACTGTTAGGCTCCACCGTCAGATTCCAGATCTCCCGCCCAGGGGCCACTACACAAGGAGGGGTCAGGGGGTAAAGGGTTAAAGGTCAGGGTCAAGGGGCAGAGAGGGCACAGTTACAACAACCACACACAGGGCTTCAATTAGACCTATGCATGGTGCTAGCACTAAAGGAGATGTCCTACAAAAATGATCAGGGTCCGCTCAAAACCATAAGTAAATTTAATATGTTCATGGACAGAAAATTCACCCACAAAAAAATATTCAGAGGATTTTTCAGTTCATGAAACACTTAGTAGCAATTCTTACTTCAGGTTCAGAGTGGACTCCAATGCTAATTGGACCTAAAAAAATGAGGAAAACGATGAACTCTCCAATATTACAATCCTTATCACTTGACAAAGGTGACCATCATCACTCTAAAGTGTTGAAGGGTACTCAGAATTTTACAGTTTTAAAAACCATTTAATAAAAAAAAACTTTGGATTCTCACTTCCTGACCAGGAGGATAGTTGCTGGCTACATCCCAATATTCTGAAGTAATTCCCCACTTTTTGTACAGCAGGTACAGCACAGCTTATCGGAATGCAGCCTTGATGTTGTTTCCCGTTTTGTCAGGTGGGAGAAGGCAATTGTCTTTTGATATCCATGAAGTGCCATTCATGGTCAACTTAAACACTACAAATATAGTTAAAACCACAATGGGACAATGGCATGTACCCAACACGTTCTTATCAATACGTTTGGTGAGCACTGGAGGTGTGGTGGTAGTAGTCGCCTCAGTTGTAGTTGTGGTGGTGGTAGTAGTAGTAGTAGTGGTAGTAGTAGAAGTCGTAGTTGTTGGAGTGGTAGAAGTTGTACTAATGGTTGTAGGAGCGATGGTGGTAGGAGGAAGAGGAGCGAGGGGAGGAGGAGTAGGACTGAAAGCTGAAGCCAGGGAGGCGTTGGTAAGCTCAACTACAAGGGAGGAGGTGGGAGAGAGCAAAGAGTTAACGACAAGGCACATCAAACAGGTAGACTCTGACACACACAGCAGAAAGTCAATGAAGTTCTGAGCTGAAATACAATGTATTCAACCACAGGCAACACTCTTCACCGTGCACATCCCTCGCCTCACTAAGTCAGCACCAGTCAATATCATACTGTTCAATGCGTGTTTCCTACTTCATCTCTGTTGAGTTCCACACATGCTTCATCATCATCCTGCAGAGACTTAGATGCCACTGCCACCAAGAGGACAAATCTGGATATTGCAGCATGACTGTCACACAAGACTGAAGAAGAAGCAAATAAGTGGATACTGTATTTCATAAGAGCCAGGTCTGTAAAGTAGTAACCTTATGCTGCATTCATAGTGGCACGCAATTGTTTTTACAAAAAAAGGTTTCCCATTTCTTTTCCCCCCATCTTTCTTTCAAAAAGACTCAGACTCTGTGGATGCTCTCTTTATACCCAATCATGTTACTAACCTGTTGCCTCATTCATTGTAAGATGTTCCACCAGCTGTTTTCTTGTAGCATTTTCCACTGTCGAATGTTTTTTTTAAATGTGTTGCTGCTATCGAATCAAAATGTTCATATCATTTTTCAAATTATATAACATCAGCACATTTTGTTTCTATTTACATTTAACCTGTGAAAATAGTTTGAATATAAATAATGTCTGGACAGAGCCACATCAAACTGAATAACTTTTGAGATAATAACCTCTGATGATGATGATGTCAGCCTGTGTCACAAACTAGGGCCATCGGGTTTTAAACACATGGGTCAAAGACACTGTAAGTTTCATTATGGGAAATGGAGGATCCAGCATTCTTCTCGTGTTGGAACTGTCTATCACGAGTCCCCCAACTCTATGCAAGTGCAGTAAGTGCCTCATGCAATACACGTAACATCACATTTCTTTCAGAGGCTGTCACTAGAGTAGACACTGCAACTGTGGTCCTTGTAATTTTCTGTTTATCATTTTTCTTTTTAATAAATACAGTTTTCTCTTCTTCTGATCCTTAGTCAGAACTTTTCTTTTTAAATTATTGTTGGATTAGATAGTACCCGATTTAACGTTTTAAAATTTTAGGGAGTTTTAGACAAGAAATCTCAAGTCATTTAATGAATGAATGAAAGCAAACACAAAATTTTGTTTTTTTTTGTCCCCGTCTTATATACAGTATATTTTTCTCACACTGTGTTGCCCCCTTGTGGGGTTCAGGTTGGGAACCAGCACATCCTTTCCCTCTGATTTCCACTTGAAATGTTGTTCACGCTTACTGTACCTTGAAGCTGAGGTCATCTCCAGCCAGTAAAGGGTCGCACTACTGATGCCCCCACCCCACATTTCCATCAACCCCAAACCCCAGCCAGCATGCTTGTATCGCCCTGAAACCACCGTGCGAGGGAAAAAGAAAGTGGGACGAGATAATGGAAACAACAGCATGTTCAGGAGCCATCACAGCCCAGTGGTGGTAAGCCAGTTTAGCCCAAAGCTACAAGCCAGCTTACCTGTAATCCCCAGCACTGTATGTACAACTGACCAGGTGAACAGATGCAATGTATAAAGATGGCAGAGTGGCATGACTTTTGAAAAAGCTTAGAAGCAAGACGATCAAGCCGGTGAGCAAGAGTGCAAGCCAACTGCCGATCTGTCATCAGCAGCACACTCATCAAGTCATATCATTCATCAAAATGTTTTCTCTGTTTTGACATTCAGATGCAAGGTGTGCATCTTCTCCCATCACACACACACACACACACACACTCCCAGTAAAGCAGCGTCATCATGACATTGTTGTCAGTGACAAAACTTTCAAAACACATAAGTTGCAACACAAGGCTAACTTGTGGTTGTCAGTGATTCCATCATACTGGAGCACCATCAAGGATTGGTTCAGAAATCTTGAGGTTAAAGATCTACTTGAATACAAACAGCTTAGAGGAGGATTGTACAGCAGCTATCAGGGTGTGAGCTGCTGATCATGAAGTCTATCTAGTAGAATATGACACTAAAGATTTAGCATGTGTCAAATATGTGATGTGAAGTTACATTTTCATATAACTGGGCTGATTATTCCATTGAAGTGTGTGAATTGTAGATGCAACTTCTGTATTTAAAGGCAATGATGACCTGAGCATGTCGAGTGGGCTTCCTTAATCCCAAACAGCACATAGCAGCAGACAACAAGCATCAGTAGAGATGGAGGAACAAGGAGAGGCAGACGGGCAGATGGACAGGATGAGAAAAGAATGAAAAAAAAACAGTGTATACAGCAGTTCAGTCCACTGAGAAAAACAGGATAGTCTGTTTTTTCTCTTTTACATCATTCTAAATGTAATGACGGACAGAGTAAATACACTTCTAAATTGGAGACAATGCAATCAATCACAAAAATCAGTCTTACGTGATTGATCTTCTGTTTGCAACATTACTGATGTAAATTTATCATTTAAGCAGAAGTTCATTTTTCACCTGGACATAGTTTGGTAAAAAGACTGAAAAAGAGAGAGTCTGTCTGCTCTGTAACTACTGAGCTTTGCAGGTGAACAAATATCCATAGCAACCAATAAAGGTCATATGACTGGTTGAAAGTGCCAGATAAAAGCTAGCCATGGACCTTAAGTTAGGATCGCTTTTACAGTTTTAGAAATCATTCATAGTTTTGTCTTGGTTGCTGTGGCATTAAGCTTTGTTTGAAAAGATCTGCCACTCAGTAAGCAGCAGCTACTTAAGCATGCTGAATATCCAGCTATGGAAGAGCTTCCTGCTGTGTACACACAGGTCTTGTAAATGTAAACATACTTTACGTCTTAACAACCACGGGAAACAAGCTCCTGTTGTCTTTAATGGAAAAGCTGGAAGCTCTCAGTCTACCGTGCAAAGTAACATCTGAACCCAATGAGGGTAAAGCTAATACTGCTCTCTGCCAGTATGAGCTGCAGGGGGTGGTAGAGCTGCACTTCAGTGGACAATACAATGCTGTTTAGTGTTAAGATGAGCAGATAAAGAGACAGAAATGGAGGATAGGGGTGTGGATAGGCAACAGGCAACAGGCAAGCACACTGTGCTTCTCATTCCCCATTACCTAGACCTGTAGCGTCAGTAAAGTTCTCTGCCAACAAAAAGAGAGGGAGGGGAGACAGGAGAGAGAGGAGAGGTGTAATAAACACAGAGGGACAACAACGACGATAGCGGATGAAAGGTCAGTTCAACAGATATTCTTCACTTATGATGTCTAACCATGCAATCTGTCCAGTTGGCAAGAGACCAGCAGAGACGTTCTAAATCTGAGTAAACCAACCCTTAAACAACCTGTCGGTGTACTTTTATTCAAGACAGTTAGATAATAAATAAATATTAAAATATCAGCACACTGCTACATCTTGGATGTATGCAAAATTAATATCATGAGTGCCTGGAGAGTCACTGGTGGATTCCAATCTTCTGATCTTCTGTGATGTTGGTGTGCTGATAATGTCCATCCATCCATCAGTGAAATGCTTATTCTTTCTCCATCTGATACCCTGATAAAGAGGCCTGTGTTTGCTAAAGGGCCACAACCTCTTTAACTTTCTATTTCTATGTCTCTCTTTTCACTGTCTCTCACTCACACGGGTTCCAGTGATTCCCAAACCAGACTCTCGCAGTCAAACCAACCTAGGCCCCATGCAGCTAAAGAGGCTAAAACAGTGTATTTACACAGTAAAAGACACAATGCAGCAGAGTGAAGGTTCAGTGTATTATGGGGTGCTCTATAGGGAAACATAATGATGGACACACTGTGTGTGTATGGAAACATTCCAGTAACTTGTATTTTCTATTTTAGAAAAGTCTCTGCAAGTTGATTAGTGCAGAAAAATGTGGACGGTCTTATTCTGTATTTACTCTGGTCTATGGTCACTCTGTACTTTCCAACTTCCTTCCTCTTTATGCTGAAGGTGTAAACTTTTAACAACAGCTCCAAAATAGGTTCCATTTATACAAAACATCAAGAAATATTGATGTAGCTCTTTGACAAAGAGGAAGGCAGCATACACACTTTGGATACATTCACTACTTGTTAATAGCACCAATTGCCTGATTGCCTCAAAACATCACTCTGGTGAACTTGTTGCATTGTTTGGTTTTAGCATTGGCCTGTTTTGGCATTTCAGATAACCTTAACTCTCAACTAGAATCACATTTTTTGGAAGCACTGAATGTGAGATTTTTTTTTTGCAAAAAAAAAATGGTTGAATGTAGAAATGCTCACCTTCATTGGCGAAGTGTGGAGACTCCTCAGCAAAGACCTCCCCTGCTCCCACCTGGGTGAGTGCTGACAAGTAGAACTTGTAGCGGGTAGATCTGTCCGGGAGGCGTAAGGTGAACTCTGTCACATTAGGAAGTAAAGTCTCCAACTGGGGACGACCCATCCTGGATCCATTGACTACAGACACACACATTCACAGAGGAATGACATAAAGGACGGAAACATTCACTAATCATCTTGAGCTGAGTCTCCTTTTTATTCCTGGTTTATTTCTTTTTGCCGCAGTTGCGTACATATGAATAGTATTTACAACAAACCTTATTATCATGGGGATTTGAGCACATTTATCTTCACTGTCGCCTCCAAATAAGTGGTTGATTTAACAGGGTTAAACTGGTTTGTAGTTTAGCAAATCACCACCAACTAAAAATTGCTTTCTGTCCGAAAGTTTGAAAGCTTGTATAAAGTGTATATGTGAATTTTGCCAAATCAGAGCAGCTCACCTATTTGGTACTTTAACTGGTATCCAATCAGAATACCGTTGGGCTCAAGAGGTTTGTCCCATTCCAGATAGATTGTGTCGAAACTTCTACGGTTTATCCTGAAGAACCTTGGAGCATCTGGCACTACAAAGACACACACCCACAAGTATGTAGACAGAACAAACAAGAAAGAGGTCCAGAACAGAGGAAAAAAAGTAGCTTCATTTGCTGTCATCATGGCTGAAAGCTGGAGCATTATAATGTGCCACTAATGGCTACAAGACGCTACATGCTAGCTTCAAACACATCACTAGTGCCATAAACATCCATTCCAATAGTGCCAAAGTAAAGTATGAAAATGCAGTCAGTGTTTTTTCTTACAAGACATTAGAGTCACAGCCTGACCTGTCTAGTTGACCATTAAAAATATTGTTTTGTTCAAAATATAGTAAGTATGTTTACATGACAGGGCCTAAGCGTGTTTTACTAATATGTTGATTTTTAACTTATTTATCTCATTTCACTTCACAAAGATGGGCAAATATCGGAAATTAAAAAATTCATTTAGAAACCTACGTGTGCTGTCATGGATACTTACTGCAGTCGTTATAAAAAGTGTGTTTGTCAGAATCCCATATGCTACATTTGGCTCAGTACACTAAAAAGAGATGTTGGCCTCTCCTGTTGTTGTTGTCAGGGATGTATCCTCACCTCCCTCCTTTGTGGTGAACTCCACCGTGTTGCTGGGTGGACTCTCAAAACGATTGTTGGCCACAACCATGAATATCTTGTATTTAGAGTAGGGCACCAGGTCGCCGAGGATGGCAGATGGCTCATCCACAGTGCTGTAGAAACCTTTAGTCTTCTTCTCCTTACTGACCACCAGACCAGGAACCAGACTGGATTCACGCCAGTAGTACAGCTGGAAGATAGAAGGGAAAGGTTAATGGGTAAGATGTGTAGAGGAGCGTATGGAGGAGATTAAACAAAATAAATTGTTGGAAACTATCCTCAAACTAACTTTGCAGTTGGTTCTTTTAACAAAAATACAGCCACTCACTCTGTACTCCTTGAACTCTCCATGGACAGAGTTCAGGTCAACGGGTTTCCAGTGTATGTTCGCCTTGGTGCTGTCAACCTTTGACACTCGCAGGTCAGTGGGAGAATCCGTGGGCTCTGAACACATGAAAAAGAACACATTATGTGTAAATAGTTGGAAAGATCCTGTTCTGTTTGTAGAATAATACAAATCTTAAAGTCAAGGTCTTTAAGTGGGACAAAATGAAATAACACTGTGAGGGTCTGAGTTTTCATCATTTCGAAAAGCATCAAACATATCATCTATTTTAATGAATATATATTTAGCCATAGTCCAAAAGTTAATATAAGTATCGGCTTTCACAAACCGATATCCTGTGTATCTACTTACTGTCCTCTCCAGAGTATCCAGTGACCACATTGGACTCAGGTCCTGGTCCAAACTCATTCCAGGCCTGGATTTTGATCTCATAAGGCACATAGGTTTCTGTGTTGTGGACAACATATTTGGACCCCACGATGGTCACATTATTCCACTCCTCCAAATCCTTCCGTCGCCACGACACATTGTAGTGCAAATTTGGGCCATTTCTCTCCAGATCAAGCAGAGGCTGGAAAAGAGACACACGTCATTTGGTTGATTCATTTGAATGTCTTATATGTCAGAAATCTTTTTAAAGGTTTTTTTTTCTTACCCAACTGTATAATTTCTGTTACTGGTATTGAATCAATCATTTCTGCAATTCACATTGCAGTAGAATGTACTTATACTAATAATAAGTATTGGGCCCTTTCAATCGGTGAAGATAAATACATTTTATGGGACATCTTCCAATAATCATTCCCTCAGGCTTTATGGGACAGAAGCCACAGAACACGTAGATGCTCAAACTCCTGCAACCCACTCTGCACCTGACTCTGCAAAGGTAAAGAGACAAGCCCTGCTTTCCCTTGAGGTAGAGCGGGTCGTCCACTAATCAGATGATTGGTGGTTTCTTAAATAGTCTCCCAGAATTTCCTTGAGGCCACTCAGAATTGGCAACTACTGAAGAAGCTACAACCTATCTGGTTTACCATGTTGCTGCTTCAACAATCCCCCGGGCCAACCAAGCCCAAAAGCCTTCCTTTTTCATTTTGATTAGTTTGAGTTCTTAGATTGCCCCCATGACAGACCCCAACGACATTCTGACCACAGCTCCTAGCAGCCACCTCTACAATGGAAGCTTTGAACATGACTTCAAACATGGGATGCACGAGAAAGGTGGAAGTTCCTTACAGACAGGGTCTTGTGAGTATCCCCACAACTGTGAGGCATGAAATGTATATATTCTATTTTACTGCATGCATTTTTTTAGTTGAGGTCATAATGACATGAATGTGTGACTCTTTATTATGTCAAATTAATGGAATTTTAGAATGTTTTCTCATGCTCACTCCTACTATTTTCAGAATATTTTATTTTATTTGTAGGTGTACATTTTACTTATGAGGTGTAATGTGTTGCCTTGTACATATCCTACCTCCCAAGTAATCTCCATATTGTCCTTCTTAGACCCCCATCCTCGAAGACCTTTGGGAATGGCATCTGGGGCTTGTTTTAACAGAAAAAAGGCACTTATATTAAACAACATGACGCTTCATATCCACAAGTACAGATTCATGATGTGAGGCCTATTGGCTTGGAGCTTCTAAAATACCGCATGTTCTCCTCCTTATTCTGAAAGTCCGGCACAGTTTTATTCTAAAATTAAACATCCACAGATCAGATATCACACAAACTGTTTAGCAACATATCGTTTTTAAATAAAGTCTTTGTTAAGGTAGTTTGGAGCTTGATTAGCAAACTTGATGAACATGATTTAATTTTTCATGATAAGTAGGTTGAAGCTAAATAATAGAAAAGATGGAAAAATATTAGGTTCAATCCAAACACGTTTGAACACAAGTATGTTTTCAGTTCAGTGTGTATGGAGCTCCTCACCAGCTCCGCTGGTCTTGTATCTCAGTGAGGGGAGGCTGGGCTGACTCTGCCCCACTGAGTTGATGGCAATAACCCTGAACTGGTAGTTGACAAAGGGGGCAAGCTGGAGGACAACTGAGTTAAGGTCTCCAGGGTAAGTGGACAGGTCCTGCCACCTGCCCGGCTCATAGCGGTTCTCCTCGAACTGGACCAGGAATTCTGCAAATACACACGGCTGGGTTGAGAACAGGTGGACCACTTTTTGTTGAAGCTGTGGAAATGTGTGAGGGGGTCAAACCTGCTCAAACCCTCTAAATACAGATTCTAATAATCATTTTATAAGGAATAGGCCCCCAAATTACATTTCTCTGACAGACTAAAATTGTGCCCTTATTACTGAAGAAATTAGGTATGTTTTAATGAGTATTTCTATTTCAATATCCCTACATTATCATTTCTTTTCTGAGCTTGGTGACCTGAGACAAACTCACACAATCTCCCTTCAGGATACACTCAACTGCTATGTTAGGAGACTAAGAGATGAATGAAAGCTGAACCTGTTCCACACAAATATAGCTCAAAGTATTCCTGTAACACAAGATGCATCTTTGAGAAATGCGACAAAAGAATGCAATTTAATCCTTCCAAGATGTCCAGGAAAGGTGAGAGAGGATATACTGACGTGTGACTGGGCTTCTATGGTCATTGCCTGGGATCCAGGTGAGGCGAATACTGCGGGCAGCTGGATCAGAGAGATCCAGGTCTATGGGAGGGTCTGGACGGTCTGCAGAGAAACAGCACATAATCTTATCTGAGACATGGAAGACTCATAATCTACTCTACAAGCAGACAAATACAAGAATAGGCATGCTGTGAAACACATCACTCATACTGTACAATGCCATTTATTCTATTCTCACAATCAGACCCTCAAGCTTATATATTTATCAATCTTATACTCTCCTCCCAAGCCACTGTTGATGTCTTGAAACACAGTTTGAGTTACAAATCAAGCTTGACTTGGAAAATAATTGGTAAATATATCAACAGATTAAAATATAAATAAAATATTTTTCTATCATGAAACAACGTGGAACCTTTTATTCTAACAAACTGAGACAAATTTTCAGACTTAATATGAGAATAAATGACTGGACAGGATGGGCTGTGGTGCATGCATATAAAAATCCATACTGTAATAAAAAAAAGTATCTCCTCTCAAACAGACATTGAGGACATGTGGTAGATTATAAATCATAACAATATAAATTATAGGCATGTTTAAATATATCGAAATATAATGATATATCAGAGGGACAGAGAACAAAAAGAAAAATAATAAAAAGAAAAGATCAACATGAAAGAAAACCAGGTCAGGAAGGAAAAGAAAAAGAAAGATTTCCATCCGAGCCATGTGTTACCTGGAGGCAAGGCACTAGAGACTGAGGGGTTGAGGGAGGCTTCCTCTGTGGGACGGGGTCAAGCACCAGGAAGTGGGTATAAAGGTTAGAGTTTGCAGGTTAGTCTACCAGCCAATCAACAGCGAGGGAGCACAATGTTTAACATGTCATTTAGTACACATTGTATTAATGTAAGTCAGCTTCACTAAGACAATCATGTAATCACCAGGTTTACATTTGAGACTTTTGCACTGACGATTACGTTTGAGCAATATGATTCATAAAAGTCTCAAATGGTGAGTTCTGTTTTTTATTCCTAACAAATAACAGAAGTGTATTCCTGTGACTCTGTCAATAACGCAAACATCTCAAATGTGACACACACAGGATGCTCAAACTGAGTCTAAAGTACAGCTCAACTACAGTACAGCACTTCTGCACAGCACTACAGTACTGATCCTGACACACTGCATGCAAACTGGTGAATCAATGAGAGTGAGTAGAGTTAAAGCTTAAAGTAATTTAGTAAACTGCAGCGACAGTAAAACATGCACAATTTCCACGTGAAGGCATAAAGCTGGAAAATAGTACAGTGTCAAGGAAACTGAAGACATTTAGAGTAAAAATAGAGAGAAGATCTAAATGAGAACATACAAAGCACCAACAACAAAAATAAAAGCATCTTGACAAAAGACATTTAAGTCCATTTTGAACCTTCCTATGTTTCTTACTTCGCTACATTTAACTGGCAGCTAGTTTACAGAGAGTAAATAAAACATGAGCTGATACTGTGTAATAGATTATTTGGAGTTAAGACAAGATACTGTGACATATTTGGGTTCAGATATATATTTTTTTCTTCCAGTTGCTCTGTATGTGAGTGTACCTAACACAGTGAGGCGAGCTGAGGCTGAGTCCTGGTCTATCTCAGACTGAGCAGTGCAGGCGTATGTTCCCTCATCGCCTTCATTCACATTAGAGATGGTCAGTGAATCCTCGTCTTTCTTCAGCCTGAGAGACAAATGGAGACAAGGTTAGGCTGTTATACAGCAATGTTTCAGCTTGACTTTGTGTCTTTTGGAGCTGCACACTCAGGTCTACAGTTAAATGCTATAACCCTGACAGTAGATTTTTTTTTACCTGTATTTACTATGTAATATATGTATTCCCCACCATGTATACAACAACATCTTTCTATTCTGTGCCGTTAAGCAACCTTCCTTTACTATAAATATATTAATTTCTCAAAAGCAAAGCGTATATTCTTAATGCCATGGCATTAATTACTACTATGTGAGAAATATTTAAAGACAAGACAGATTTGTCAGTGTAGTGAATAAATAACACAATAAAAAGAGAGTATGAGAGATGAGTGTAGGTGCTGTTACCTCCATCCTATATACAGAGGCTTGTCATCCTTCGTCCAGGCCACCGTGATGGGCAGGCTAGGATCAGACACCACCTTACAGTCGAAGCGAGCTGCGGAGCCCCTTATAGCTGACTGGTGCTCCGGAGCTCTAACTATACGAGTCGGTTCTGAGTTGGAGTGAAGTCAAAGAGAAACACACACACACGCACACACACACACATATTATATGAACGTGCACATTTCAATGCATCCAGGGCAATCAGTAAAAGGTGAAACTGTCCATAGAGTAACACACTCCTTCACTCACAGCAGTACACTTCAGTATGTAAGGCTAATTTAATCTATCACCACAACTCCTAAAATCTTTCTTTATCTATTAAAGCAACCTTAACCCTAAGAGTCCTGTACCTTAATCTTCCAGAATATATTTAGTTTAGCAAATATGAACATTGTATGAACATATTTTGAAGGGGATAGCTATGATAACACGTTAAGACAATATGTTTCAGTTCATCCAGTTTCAGTCTGAATACAGATGTAACTGTTAGTCAACAGAAGATGAGAGAATTTATTCAAAGGCACGACGGATTTGAACAGAATCCATTATCGCAGACTGTGAAAGGGAAATCATTTTATATTTCATTCACGATTCGACCTGCAGGGGGAAACCACGTACAAAGTCATACACCCTGTTGGAGATAATTGTTGTAGGTTACATGTGATGCAAGGGATGACTGCTGAAGTTTTCAGGTTTTAGTGAGTTTGGATGCCTCATGTGAGTCTGCGAGTGCTTTGATGCAATGTCTGACCTTTGACCTCCAGGCGGACCTGGTTCTCAGCTGTACCCAGGATGCTGTTGGCCACACAGGTGTAGGTGCCCTCGTCCTCTGCTCGAGCCCGTTTGATCTCCAGGGTCCCGTTGATGTAAACACGGTACTGACCACCATCCAGCCCACTGCCCTGTCCGTTCTTGAACCTACACACATGGAAAACATATTTTAGGGTTAGTAACTTTATCATTACAGTAAAGGGTATAAATACACTCTCTTGCTCACAAAGACACAGATAAGGAATTTTAGAAGATGATGTCAGAAGCAGTATTTTTGGAGTAAATTAAATAAAAAGCCACCATCGTAGCTCTGGCAGAGGAGAACCAAAGAATGGACAGTCCAGGAAGGTGCGGTTGTTCTCGATGACTTTAATCAGCTGGTTTTTGGGGCCCAGCATCCTCGGAGGCATATCTACGAAGAAATAAAATGCATGTGTGGATGAGAGTCAGGGGTCATGATGCTGATGAAACATAACCCGCATATTCATATTTTAACAAGGCTACACAAACTGGTGTAGAGCGATCCAACCAGTATTAGTCACCGGTCTGTTTACATTTTCAAATCAACCTCTCACGTCTGTGTCTCACCAAGGACGCTGACGAAGGCATTGGCCAGCAGGTAGCCATGCTGGTTGGAGGCATTGCACTGGTAGACAGCACTGCTGCCCATCTGCACGGAGCGAAAGATGATGGTGTCACCCAGCACCTGTCTGCTCAAGTTTGGGGGAGAGCCTGTGGTCAAGAAGAGGGAAGAGAATAGGGAAAGGTGACAAAAATAATATTTAATATAGGGGTTCAACTTCTTACTGTTTATACTGGATATATAATTAACATACAACATAACACATAATTAACATAATTAATTGTTTCGAGATGTATAGTGGATACAATATGACCTTTACAGGGTTCCCACACCTTTTTCATGAACAAATTCAAGCACTTTTCAAGCACCTTCAAGCACCAGTTTTTCCATTTTTCCAGCACCTTTAAATAGGTAGCCTACTAGTTGTGTTTGCCATGATGGTCATGGGAAGCGCAGCGGTGCCGCTGTATGGCATAATAATATGGGTCTAATTAGCATTATTTCATATGGTGGTAGATTGACTGTTTTGATTTTTAACTAATTGTGAATTGGCTTGTATTCTCAGCTTGTGAGCGGTGTATTGTGTAACTACCATAGCGCAATAACAGTGACCAACAGGTGTCGATAGTAGTCTACTGTTATTTCTCTGCAGAACACCAAGCGAGTATGATAACTGAGTTCTGCATGTAAAGGCATCGGATCAAGCGCGTAGCCGCTTAGGAAACATTTTTGTTTTCTCTTGGTTTATTAAGATAGACATCACACAAATTTCAAGCATTTTCAAGCACTTCACAAAAAATTCAAGCATTTTCACAACCTTGAAAACACTGAATTAAAATTCAAGCATTTTCAAGGAATTCAAGCACCCGTGGGAACCCTGCCTTTAAGTCCTGTTGCTTAGCCGAATCAGTCATTATAGAGAACTACTTTGTTAGATATTTAAAATATGAGTAGCAGAGCTTATAGTGAACTGTCCTGAGATATAGATAGAAAGAGGCCGCATGAAGTCTTAATACATATACTACTACACTATCAGGTGTTATAACAGAGGATGATACTGGACAGAGTTGCACACCGAGCCTGAGACAGCTGTCACAGTGAGTGAGAAGGAAACAGCTGCTGAACTGAGCAAGTTCCTGTGCCAGAATATGATCGTGAGAAACCTCTCAGCAGCAACAACTGTCTCAACTGGCAGCCATGTTCAAGCCAAACAGACAATAACCATAATGTTCATTTTAATATGATATTATCTTATCACAATATCAGCTGTACATACTGTCTACGGGTTGCCCGTTGATCAGCCACTGGATGTTAGGTTTAGGGTTGCCGTTGGCCCGACACACCAGGCGCCCATTCTCATCTGGGGCTAGCACCAGATTTGTGGGTTTGTCTAGCCAATAAGGTGCCGCTGTGGAACACAGAAAGTCAGGTAAGCACGATGGACTTGCATACAAAGATGAACTCAGACATTTGTACAGACACACATACACTGTAACTGCCTCACCTTTGACCTGCACAAAGATGGAGTGACGTATGCTGCCTAACTGATTGTTGGCCATGCAAACATACTCCCCAGCATCCTCCTCTGACACGTTGATGATCTTCAATGTCTTGTTGTAGTTCTCAAACTTCACTTTCCCGGCTGGCAGGTCTCCACCCTTCTTAAACCACTTGATAGTTGGTGTTGGACTGTAGAGGACAGCGAGAGGAGAGATTTGAGTTGAGTCATTGGTTTGAGTTTGCAGGAAAACTGCAGGTTTATTATAAACAAATGTTTTCATTTCAAATGCTTTATATTTGTACTTTTTACACACAGTACACAGTAACATAAAAAGCTGATTTTCTAAATTTGTCTTATCCTGTGTGTATGTGTTAATATCTCAAATTATCTTTCAAACAGTAAAGTGTGTGTGTGTGTGTGTGTGTGTGTGTGTGTGTGTGTGTGTGTGTGTGTGTGTGTGTGTGTGTGTGTGTGTGTGTGTGTGTGTGTGTGTGAAAGAGAGAGAGAGAGAGAGAG
This sequence comes from Collichthys lucidus, assembly GCA_004119915.2. NCBI lineage: Eukaryota > Metazoa > Chordata > Actinopteri > Sciaenidae > Collichthys > Collichthys lucidus. The sequence goes on from CM014082.1 coordinate 20,352,707, forward strand.
AGAGAGAGAGGGAGAGAGAGTGCTCACAGTCCAGCAGCAATACACTCCAGCAGCAGTTTCTCATCTCGTAGCACCAATTTGGAACTCTCGCTCCCTGAAGGTGAAAGGAAGGTCGGAGTGGACTCTGCTACTTTACGACCTGCAGACGAGGAATGAGGAGGGGTTAATACACACACACACACACGATATATATATATATATACACACACACACACACACACACACACACACACACACACACACACACACACATATATATATAATTAAATACAGGAGCAATACAGTTTATCTTTGTACCATGACTCACTTCCTACAAGGAGCTAAACATCCTCTTTGTGGGCACTGCCACATAAATCTGACACTATTATTCTGATTTTTTCCTTGTGGCTGTGTTCCATCTTTACCAGGCTTTGGCCCTCTGCAGTCTGTTGTGAGGCCAAAGGAGCCTGTAAATGGATTTAACACCCTCTGGCTTGTGTCACAGGAAGACATTAAAAGATGCAGAAACAACAACAGGGTCATTGGTCTTGCTTTGTGTCTGCCAAGTGCACAGAGATTTACAATTAAAAGCTTTAATAAAAACAGCTGATAAAACTTGCCCTGTTTTTCTGCTGTAATGAGATTAGTTTAACATCAGACTGAAGAATTTAAGTGCTACAGGGTTTGAGGTCATGGTGTTCATGGCTTTGGTTTTGTTCTAGCTTCCTGTAGGGCTTGGCTAAAGTAATAAGCCACAGCAGTATTGTAACTTGGCAAAACTAGAGCCTTTAGAACAGCCTTGGTGTTCTTTGGAGTTAGCTCTAAGGCTTTTAGATTATAAAAGCCACATGTAGTGTAATGACTGGGAGGGATAAAATAATTAAAGGGTGGTTTGGAGAATATTGTCTTGGTTGGAAAGAACGTTTTGACTCAAACTGAACAAAACTTTTGAATTTAAATGAACCAAACAGTCAGTTCAGCTAAGCAGTCTGGGATGTGAGCAAACTGCCAAGTGCTGTCTTTGTTTCACTGTGAAATCACTCTGTTTAATGTAGAAAGAAAGAGTCAAACACCTTTTCTCACTTTCACCTAAACTACACTTCTGTGCTTAGTCCTTACCTGTTAGTTCATCTACTTTCAATGTTACATACAAACACACAGACTGGATGGAACACTAACTCAATCAGAGTGATAAAACACATGTAGTGGCTTTGGTGAATTAAATTTAGCAAATCCTGTCAGAAAACATTAGCTTCATCTGTGTCCGGGCTACTTTTACTCTTAAAGCCCTTTCAGTCTTTCAAAATGACTCTTCAACAGCTTCAAGTGCCTCCACTTAAACTGCAGGCCGTGTACAGTATCTCAGTCAACATGTTAACTTTGTAACCTATAAACCAAGTGCAATTTTCAATGAAAGAGAGCATATTTCAGAGTGATTTGTGAGTAAGAGTGAGTTGACATTCTGCTTAGTGCCCCCAAAATGGCTTGAACTGACCTTTAGTATTACATCCAGATGTATGCACCATTGCTAATGATAACTGATAACCGTTTGCAATCACACCACACAGACTAAACCAACTGAATTTTGTGTTTTTTAAATGTGCTTTTTACTGACACTGTACATTTCTAGTCTGATCCAATCTCACGAACGCTGCTAACACAGTCGACATAAAATCCAGTAAGCATTGAGAAGCAGCCTGCTTTGAAGTGTGTGGGATTAAATTAGCATCTCCTTTGTGATGCAGATCTGAATGGGATTAAAGCATCTGTTAGCGGTGAGCTTCTCCAGTGACTGATAAACAGACTGGAGTGGGCGAGGAGGTGAGGAGGATCTGTTAGTGACACGGCGAGGAGAAGAAAACTGACAAGAGGAGTAAACACACAGAAAAAGAAGACATCGGATAGTGCTTATGTGCAAAATCACTTAAGATGGCGATGCAGTGCGTGTCCTGGAAACATGGCAAACATCCTGCTCAGGGTGATGCCAGGGCTTCCCATGATGCACTGCATCTTTAGACCGCTTCTACAAAAAGACAGACTTGTGTTTTTTTCTTGTGTGTGTTCACAAGAGATTAGTAATGAAGGAGCTAGCATGTGTGTATGAGTGTGTGTGTGTTTGTGTGTTTGCACATAAGCATCTCAAGCCCCTATCACTCCCCCGTACTCACAGAGCGTGCAGTGAGTAGGAGGTGGCTTACCATATTTCCATACATATATACATGACTACTAATAACCACAGCATGGATCCGAACTGAATATTCATCATGTGACCTAATCCTTCCCTGTGCTGGAGCCTCGTCGCTGTCTTCAGTCCCACTGGGCCTCGGATCCGCCAGTCTGGTCTTTCCCAGTGAGCATCTTCTCCCTGAGGGACTCTACCCCCAGGATTTAACTGCCCCCCCCTCAGCAAAGGACACATATGCTGCTACTTTGGCTGATCTGTTCCCTCTAGCTATGGGCTCATTCAATAGGTGTATTAATATACAGATTCAATTTCTTAGTGCAATATACTTAGGGGTAATTTGTGTGTTAATTACTGTATGTTTATTCATTACGTGTGATCATTTGACACGGATTGAAAGGTGGAATAAATAGATTAAGGACTAAATGAGGTGAGTACTTATTTCTACTGTGTGAGTGTGTGTTCGGGTCACAGAGATATCAGTTTGTCTTTTACTGAAAGTTACATTACAGTCAGTTATTTTTCAACTTTTGATTTTGGAGGGCATTTGACTGAGATATGGCTGCATGTAGACACAAACGTTCCATGTCAATCTGAAACATATCAGTTGCTGCAAGGTTCAATCAGCGAGTCATAAAACTCACATCTTCAGATGCTGATTTTAGGACATACTATAGTATAGTAGTCTAAAGACAAATTCAACAATGATTTCAAAATGGACATTATGTTTTCCTAGTTTGGAAAATGGAAGGCCCGATTATTTGTAAAATCATGTGTTAAATCACGTGTCAGAATGGAAAACAGTACTTCAAGGAGAAGTTGTTCGACATGTATGATGTCAACTTTAAAACAAAACAAACACCATGTCTTTATATGTAATGAGCCAAACTCTCCAGAAGTACATGTTTCAATCCTGAGAACATTTGATTTGTATGTACGAAGCAACAAATTCAAGCATGTAATGTCATCTAGTCTATCTTATATGATCTTTACTAAATAATATGTGATATAATAACATATATTATGATATATATTAATATTTTTAAAAGAATACAACCCGTACTCACTCTCCACAGTAAAGCACATAGTGAATTCTACTCCTGCAGTTAGGAGATTAAATGTGTGGCTAAGGTCAGCGTGAGCCGGCAGGTTAGTGTGCTGGCCGTGTTACTGTGAGACATGACAAAAAGGCGGACAGGAAGTGAAGCTGTCCTGACAGCAAGTGACTCACCACCATAGGGGTCAGTGGCATTGTAAGATGTGTCATTATACGGCTCCTCTGAAAACACAGGCACACACACACAAACACACTCTGAGAGCCTGATGACACACAGTCGTGTTGAATGTCGAACAAAGCTGAAAGAAAAAGATTTCACGTCATTTTAAGATCAGCCGACATTTCATTGTCTTCTCTACTCCGCAGCAGCCTGAGGGAGTATCACAAAAGGTTATGATTTAATGCATCTCCTGTCATGTCATGTCATCGCCTCTAGATGGGGATATGTCATATTCCATTTGGGTTGGATTGGTGCGTGATCAAACAATGCACAGCAGACATGAAGAGAGAACAGGAGCATTACCACAGTCTTCCAGTTGAATACAGACTACAGCAACTTGAATGTTTGAAGTAAATGTATGTGTGTGTGTGTGTGTGTGTGTTGTGTGTCTACTCACTGGTCAGAACTTTGAGTGTGAATGGGTTCTTCTGCTGGATGGTGTGTGTGAAGAGAAAGCGTGCATTGCAGCTGTAGTCAGTGTGAGCATCTTTGGCCAAAACATTGGAGAAGTACAGGTCTCCATTCAAACCCATGGACACTCTCTTATCCTGAGGGATTGGAATCATAGCTGGGGGAAAGATGGGAGGACAGAAGAGAGGACAGAGGGGAGGGTACAGGGGAGGACAGAGATAAATAGAGAAGAAAGAGATAGGGGCAATGAAACCACGTTAACACATTTAAACACAGTGCACTGTAGCTAACAGAGATATTAACATTAGTAACAGCTAGTAGTTTCATGCCACCATGGACAATTCATTTTCTTTCTGGGATATTATTATAATTCATAAATTTTGGACCCATTGTGTTAACGTCACACCTCGTCCTCATTCTGAACAAGGACAGTTTCATAGATCTCACAGCGTTATTATTACTCATCTTACTACTTCAAATTAATATCTTACGACAGCTTTTATTTTTTGAAAAGTTTGTAAAACTTTTTCATCAGTTGCATTATGTGAATTTTAGCATGCAGAATTTTTGGAGATGATCCACAGGGACTAAAACTCTGCATAGTGTCATGGACTCACTAGATAGGCCTGTTAATTGCCACCAACACCTTTCCCTCATTATCCTCTGCTCTCTCTGTGCATTTAAACCCAGGTCTCCCCACAGTCAGTGTCAGTTCGTCTTCGAAGATAGAGTCATTCCTGTTCGTTGGCTGAAAACTGATCCCCAGACCCTGAACCTGCGTTGTATCTGACCACTCGTTTCCTGCTGCCCCCGACGCCAGTGTCCTGTCTCTCCACCCGTCTCCGTGCCGGTGCTCTGTGGATTCTGAGACTCTAGTCCACTCCCTGCAGATCTCCAGACGCCACCGTCACCCCTCGACCCTCCGGCCTGTTCAACCACTCCTGCCACATCACCTGCTCCAGTCCACTCCCCGCGGACCCCCAGACGCTACAGTCTCCCCCCGACCCTCCGGCCCATTTACCACCTCAGAGACTTTGTCCCCCTACCTTTTCCCCTGAACTCAATACAACTCCACTTGTTCGTAGACACATTTGGGTCTCCTGTTCCGTACTCTGACACTGATGTTTTTTTATCCCATGAGTAGATGGAAGTGCTGTATCAACCAATGACTAATGGATATGTTTAAAAAAGCTTCACAGTTCTAGAGATGGAAACATACATTTTTGATTTCACAGGTTTATCAGGCCTTAACTGGTAGACAAACAACAAAAATAAGATTGATGTTCATTCAACATGTTAAATATCACACACACTCTGCAGTGATAGTGTGACCTGACTTTAGTTCTGGTCTCAGGCTAAGCAAACATACCTCTAAGACCAACCACTAGATTTGTACTTCCACTTAGAGACTGTTGGGTGTGTTTACATTTTCATAGGTACAACTCAGTTTGACTTCTGTTCATGTTAGTGTGGCTGATGTGTCACCCTACAGTCGCTACAGGCGAGCATTGACTTGCAGCACACCCACACAGACGTCCAGACAGACATCATCCACACTCCATAACTGCGCCAACTGACGTGAGCCGCATGGTCATCAAGACAGTGCCCGAGGACCAATCAGCAGCCGGGCCAGCAGTCCTAATCACTCACTGGCATGTTACAGTGTCTTATGTGGTGATATGATCTACTGTGGTTGATTATATAATTATATATGTTTATGTCAGTGTGTGTGTGTGTGTGTGTCATATAAGGTGAAAAAGAGCTATATACTCTATTTACACTTTTAACAGGGAAGAAAATCTTTGTGTCAATGTCTGTTTAAATGTACTAAAAGTACTCCTTACCACCAATACCAATATTTAAATAAATTACATATCTGTATGTACACATTCATATTGATGAGAAATGGTCTCTGATTGGATATGTGTTCCACACACACACACATTCCCACACATGTACACAAAGTACTGTCGCCTAACCAGACTAGGTGAAGGACAATACAGTGTAAAGGTGAGAGAGATTCAAAGTGGTTGGAGATGAAAAGTTGAGACGAGAGATAAAAGAATGAATGAAAGCATTACGCTTAGAGGTCACTGGAGACAAACTGCTATAAAAGAGGGAATAAAGACGGTCTCTAGCTGACCTAAAAGACCTCTAGCCAAAGACCACCCGTGTCACATGTCTCAGCCTACCTTAAGATGATGAGGCTGTAGCAGATAATGAATGACAGTGTGTGTATTGCGGCTTTCCAAATCCTTTAACGTCGCTAGAGAGGCTGAGGTTAGGTCCTGTATGTTTCGTATAACGCGCTGATGTTCAGAGAAGCACGATGAGTCCGGGTACGTTTCAAAGTATTTAATGAGATAAGATGATGAAGTTTACCATACACTGTTGGTATGTATTACAACGCATTCAAACTACATGAAAAGCGGCCAGCAAAAAATTATGGCTACCTAACCTGCCTCTCTCCTTCCCTAGTGCAGGTGATTCAGCCCCTAATGTAACGTGCGGCTATCATCGGCTGGCACCCATGTGACCCAAAACACACATATCACCGTGGCAACCAGACCAAATAAATCAAACCCAATTACTACAAAACCAAAACAATATATGGCTCCTACAGTGTGGACACAGATAAAACACACCTCAATTACAGGAAGAGAAGCAGTGTACTCGTGTGTGTGTGTTTGTGCTCACCGCTGTTCATCCAGAAGGTGTATGGAGGAGGCAGGCCCGGTGGGGGGTTGCAGAGCAGAACCAGTGGGGAGCCTTCAGTCACTACCACTGGCTCCAGCACCTCTTTAGGCCACAGAGGAGCCTCTGAAGGTTGGGGACGGGGGAGGGGGGGTTGCAGAGGGGGGAGGAAAAAGGGAGAGAGATGAGAAATAGTGGAATGACAAGAATTTCAGTCAGATGAGGCGGGGGATGCAAAGTCTCTCTGGAAATTTTGGTACTTGCAATTATGGTCAACAGACAACTTAAAGCACTACAAAACTGCAGAAACTATTCCATCATAATTAGCTTTTTCTTTCCAGATTTGCTAATATAAGTCACCATAGCGCTCTAATTAAGACTAATTTCTTCATATCATGTGATGATACTTCACTGTGTGCATTATTGTGTGATGACATGTGTCTGTTCATGTGTGTTCTTACTGGAGACCCGCAGCAAGATTTTGTTGGATAGAGCCACTCCAAATTCATTGCTGGCAAAACACTGGTACTCTCCTTCGTAGTCCTCAGGTCGTCCTCCGCTACGGAAACCGATCTCCAGAGTTCCCGAGCGTTTTCTCATGGTTACCCTGGGATCTTTGCCGATGTTGAAAAACTTCCCGTTCCTTCGCCATGAGAACCTGAGTCAGACAACAACGAATCAAAGAGTTAGTATTAGAACAGAAGTTCATTCCAACGTTTTACTCTTGATGTGCTGCTCATTTGGACTTGATGATAGTCTATGCTAGATTGAAATAAGTGTACTCAAGCAAAGGTTCTAAAAATATTCCCTGATACTATACTAAAATAAAGCATTGCTAACTAATGTTACAACTGAAAGGGGACCAAGGTTGTACATTTTGGATTTAATAATTTGCATGTGTGCAATTATAGTTAGATATTTTTATTTTGCACCTAGCTTACTTTTATTTCTGTTTAAACATTCTGTTTAAGTTTGAGTCATGGCGCACTCACCACTGTGCTCAGCTTATCTCTCCTCCCCAGAAACACAATTTTCATTCACTAATTATTTTAATTATTCAAATTATTATTTGTTTTTTGAGTGATGCTAAGCTTTTGCCAGTGTAACTTCCTGTACAGTTCTTTCACAATAAAACCCTCACACCATCTTAACCTCTTCCTGGTATGATTTTAATTTAAACTGTTTGAAAAATGTAACAGAAACATTAATGTAACAAGTGAACAATGAAAAAGTCGAACCTGGTGAGTATGATTTGACTTTATTTTATGTTTCCAGGCTTACACATAAAAAACAGCACTTCTTAAAGAGGATGATGAAGACAGGAGAAGCATGACAAAAGTTGGCAAACTGGTTGTCATCATGTTAACACGCACTCTTTTAATTGTTCCAACAGCCATAAAATGTGAAAGCCTTCAGCTTGTCATGCGGTTGCCATCTTACATTACTGGCACATAACAGTAGAAAAACCTACCACACTCTCTGTGTGCATGTAATATTACTGTAGCTTAATCCTGTTCCATGTGGTGTTTCCAGAGGATTCCCTGATTAGTGAAGAACACTAAACATGCTTACATAATACTGAATCTAATTTTAGTGACAAGCAGGGATTTGAAAAGATGCTTCCTGTCATTTTTAGTTGAGCTACAATTGAGCTGGGCCTGTTTGAGGTGCAGCACAGCACTGAACAATGGGCCACTATTGAATCACTGGAGACCAGAACTGTGTGTGTGTGTGTGTGTGTGTGTGTGTGTGTGTGTGTGTGTGTGTGTGAGTGTACATTTTGTGGTGTGTGTTGCGTAGAGAGAGACTGATTGCGAGTGAATAAGTGAACGATCCCTTTCGCTGAATGTTTCATGAGCATGAATAGTCAACCGAGTGCATTATTGGAGCACAATGCCTGTCCTGGGGAGGGGAGAGCCAGTATGTGCGCATGGGAGAGTGGTCGTGAGTGCCTTATTGTCAGGTTGTGTGTGTGTGTGGGTGTGTGTGTGTGTGTGTGTATATACACAATGATCTGGGTACATGTGTATGTATGTGTGTGTCTTACGTAAAGCCAATCTGTCTCCAAATAAACAATGTGCCACTGTCCTGAGCTGGTCATACCCCCAGTGATGTAACCACTGGACACCCAGTGTGTGTGTGTGTGTGTGTGTGTGTGTGTGTGTGTGTGTGTGTGTGTGTGTGTGTGTGTGTGTGTGTGTGTCTGTGTGTGTGTGTGTGTGTGTGCGTGTAGGTCTGCTTCTGAGTGTGAATTGTGTGCACATTTCGATGCATGTATGTGTGCGCAAGATTGGGTGTACATCACAGCAGGTTTTAACTGTGCCTTTGTCCGTGTGAATACATGTTTGTTTGTGCGTGTGTGTGTCTGTGCTAAAGCTAAAGCTAAAGAAAGAAAGGCAAACAGAGTTTCACAGTTTAAAAATGTGGATGGATAAATGGACTGATCTCTAATCACACTCGTAAATCAGTGTACCATTAATGTCACCACATAGTCTGACCACCAAAGTGAAAGCACTTAAGTGCTTGATGGCTATCCTCTCCATAATATGCTACTTTATGATTAGGCAGTAAATGAATGGTGCTGTAATCCATGATTTCTTGCTTTTAGTCACAAATGGTGCCAAACACCATTTATTATTATTATTAACAACAACAACAACAACAACAACAACAACAATAATAATAATAATAATAATAATAATAATAATAATAATAATAATAATAATAATAATAATAATAATAATTTTTCCGAACATCAGGAATCCCATAGATGTTGTTTTGATGCTGGTGGTCAGGTCAGGTCAGGAGTTTTTGACGCTCTCTGTGAGTGACATCTTGCAGGTACTGTATGTCACTCTGTTATCAAAGAACCAGGGATTACGTTAAGTAACGTTTTGACCTGTGTCATACACCTCCCACAGTAACTGTGTTACACGTAACATGTCAGTCCAAAATCTCAGAACACTAAACAACTGTCCTTCATGCATCGATTATATATCTCCATATATATGGTCATGTTTTTCCTTAAGTTGTCACCTATCTGTTGATGTCAGATGTAAATGTATTTTTTAAAACACTGACTGGCGTTTAACTCCGTCTGGACGCCTCTATTCTACATTTAGTGGCTTTTACAGGAGCTCCTGGACATAGTGTATATATTTATATTGTTTATACTTTTAATATTTCATTATCTTGATCTTGCTTATACTTTTAGAGGATGTTTGTTCTACACCAATGACACCAAAATAAATTCCTTGTATGTAAAAATCTACTTGACAATAAACCTTTTTCTGATTCTGGACGTATTTCTTGGCAAAAGCTATAGAAAAGCAGTCAAAATGTCAAATCTTTACTACAGCTTTGTGTCTGTTCTTGACCAGTAACTGTGTTCACCATTGTCAACACTCCGATTAGTCTTTAGAAAGCGTGAAGAGAAAACAAAGCACGGGACATACAGCTTTTTACAGGCACATTGTTTCCTGGAAACAACAGGGTTCAACGAAATTATAGGAAGACAGGGAGGCCTGATTGTGTCTACAGCAGCTGGAGCAGACATCAGACTGAGTGATGGAGGTACTGGAAGGACAATGGGTGTCAGGGTGGGAGGGGGGTTGCAGAGAGAGAGAGAGAGAGAGAGAGCACGGCTAAAAGCACAGAAGACCACTTGTCGGGTTAAGGCTGTAGAGGGCAGGCAGACAGGTGTCACGCTGAGTTTAGAGGGTTGTTAGAGGGCAGGGAGGGAGTGAAAAGGGAAGAGTGGGCTGAGGTTAAAATGTGTTATTTGGTGTGGGAGACAGTCAGACAGACGGGCGGGCAGACGGACATGCAGAAGAGCTGAGCGCTAAGTGGCACTGTCACTCCTTATGAGTTCCCCTGCCAGAGTGAGAGAGGAGGGCAAGGACACACCAAAGACAGACATTCACACAGACAGACAAATGACAAAAGGAAGCAGGCAGTGGAAAGAAAAGAAAGATTTAACCCAAAAAAGACAATGAGCCCGAGTGAGAGGAATGAATGATAGACAGTGGGAAGGAGAAAAAGAAGAGGAGGGTAGAAAAATGTGTCATGCCCCCCCCCCCTGCTTTGTCCTCAGCTGTGCTGTATTTTCCTGATTACTCTCCAGCTGCGTCTGATTGGTGCACACAGTCTGCAGCCTGTCAGTTTGGAAGCTTGACAAATCAATCTCAGCTTGTCTGAGTTATCTGACAAATCCCTCCAACTTTATTCTGAAGTTGTTCTACGTTTGTTCTCTTCAGCCATTCAGCTCCTTGCTTAACTTTGACTCAAGGTGAGTTCACAGGTCAGGACCGTCATGCCTGTGAATCTGGAGAAGCCAAACAAAAATAACCCCCATGATGTCATCAAGGTTATCTGGGCCATAGACATATAAACATAGACGCTGCATTGAGCACTGAATCGTACGTCGACGTCGCCGCCATATTGGATAAGGCAGATCTGCCCGTAAACTATTACAAGGAAATGAACTGAACTTCATGAAGCGCCTTTCTACAAAGTTTTTTAAGTTGATGTCTCTTATACACCCATTCACACACACACACTAATATATCTGGGAAACAAACAGGCACCAAAAACAACGTATGTAACTTTTAAAGTGATGATTATAAATGTTTACTCCTTATGTAAGCACCAAACCAACGTATGTATTTTTCTAATGCTGAGTGTTTACAGACACTAACGTGTGTAACACTGTTACTGTGATGATAAATATTGAAATATTTATCTTTAATCTGTGTCTATAATAACCAGATCCTGAAATGTAGGTGTGACATGAGGGTGCCTGACCAACGACCAACCCGCTCAATGCGGCATCTATGTATATATGTCTATGATCTGGGCTTATACTGTGTTCAAGAAAACTTGAACATTTTGGAACAGAAAAGTACAGTAGACATACTATAGTACTTAGTGATTGTACATGGTGATGAACAGAACATTTGAACATATTTACAAATAGGTTTGGTAAAATGTAATGTATAATGTTGTCTGGTTTTTCCTCCTCTGTTTTGTTTAAACATTCTGCGGCCATGTTTTTTTTTGTGCACCTTGAACACTCAGAGGTGTGAAGTTAGAATATTTTTAGCTGAAAACTCCCACCAATAACTTTGACTGAAAGCAGAATCTCAGTGATCAGAAGTAAGGATCTCAGCATCTGTTTTGACGTTGTAATGTAGAGTTTTGCTTTGAACTGTTCAGGCCTTCTTTACTAAAATTCACCACAAATTACATTTTCATAACATATGAAAATAAAACATAATGATATTTCTGAAACATCATCTTGTATCTCTGTAAAGAGATCTATTCCTTAAAACTGAAAGTATTGAGCAGATGACGATAAATGAGCATTGTGTGTGTGTGTGCACTTCTTACGTTGGCACTGGGTTGCCCTTGGCTTCACACTCGATAATGATATTATCTCTGGGGTCGACAATGTAGTCCTTCACTGACTGCTTTATGATGGTGGGAGGCTGCTTCACTGTGGGAGGAGGGAGACAAAGAGAAGGTCACAGGGATAAGGTTATGTACAGATAATGCACACACACACACACACACACATACGCACACACACACATTCAAACCTGGCTGTCAACAGTTAGAATACATTTGGTCACCAAGTTGTCAATTGTTTGTTGTAGCAGCAACCATAAACCTGTTCTCTGACCATAGGGGCGTTATGAGCCCATATGTCAGTTTAAACCTGCTTTACATTCTCATAGTATATTCTGATATATGCAACAGCTTCCCAGCTGTGACTTCACTACTCTACATATTTAATGGTTCACTTAAACCAAACCCATCAACAGTACAGACACACCACGCAGCCTGCATTTCTCTGCCCTTTTGCATTTCTAGCTCACTGAACCCTGCAGGGCTTTGAATCTGACACTGTGCACAAGTACACACACATACTGCACACACAACACGAGATAACAAGCACTTCAGAGGGCCAGGCGCTTGCTAGATTAAAGCTGAATGCTCTAAAAGAAAGCTCTGTGACTGAACTATAAGAATGAATTCTCGTGAAAAAAGAGAGGAACTGTTCCTCTGTAATGGAAGCTATTCCAGCTAATCTCATCCATAACTAAAGAAGGGCACGTTACACATATCCTTTGTGTTGCTATGGCAACCATAAGAGTATTTTTTATAGGATGCTTGCTTGTGGTAAAAGCTAGGTTATGAGAGATAACTGGTATGGAAATTACTCCTCAACATCTCGTCCAAGACTCTTCTTGATTCTATCAGCTACCTCAGAACTATGAATGCCGCAGACAGTATAATGCTGCTAGATTTTGCATACACATTAATTACTGTTTCTTACAAGCAATGATCTGATTCACAGATTGTAAAGTGTGTGTTCTCTAAAGGTCCCACAGGTTTTCTGCTCATCAAAAGAATATATTATATGAGTGTATAGACTTTATAGACCAAGAGAAGAAACTCACTGTAAATACCATCATTCACTTTGTAATATCTGTTGTTGCAGCGTTACAAGATTTAGGTTATAAAACAAGTTGGTGGGAAAGAAAAACACGATCAGTGACATGTTAAATAGAAACACTTACGGTCTTGCAGAATCTTTGCTGTTAGTCCAACGTAAAGCCAAAGAGAGACAGAGACAAGGATGGACAATTTGTAACGTGATTGTTAATCATATTAGAGACATAATATCTATAGTACTATGTTATAACTTTGAATTATCGTTTTGTTATGTTTTTTGAATTAGTTATTATGTAAATGAAAGAGAGAGAGCTGTGTGAAATGTTGACTGAGGACTTACCTATAAGGAGTTCCCGTATCAGTGAATGATGAGCAGTAAGAAAGGAAGATAACACACGTTATGTTTCAAATTTTACACACAAAAACATATGAAACTAAAGATGTCGTGTTTTTAAATTTATCTTTCTCTAGATGGAGTCCTGATTCCTGCTGACAGTTACTTCCTCCCCGAAAAGCATTTAAATCATTGTTCGGATTCACCAGGCTTCATCTCATTACTGTTCACACTACACAACCTTTGGTCCTGTATTTAGGTATCTTGAACACTACATGACTAATCAGTGACAGGGTCACACATTACTAACACATTACTTTATCTTTCACAAGGGGGAATCCCTGACTGAACTACATTTTGTCATGAAAACACACCTGAGAAGTGACACATGAAATGTGCTGTTTGCAGCAAAAAAGGATGAAAAAAAAAAAACTATATCATTGTGCTCCCACGATATAAATAAGACTAAAGGCTCAGCAGCCCTGCTCTCACAGGCAGTGGCTCGTTCCCTGAACCACCCCAGACAATCAGACGTTTAGCCTGCTTTATAGCTTTCAGACATTGGCAAGCTCTTGTATCGTGTCTTTGAACAGTTCACACATAGTGAGCGAATGCCAGTTTACCTCTGATCTGCAGGCTTTTGTCTGCAATCTCCAAAAACTTTGGAGTGAAAAATCAGGGTTCCAATCCTGCAGTGTGAACTTGGAATAAGTAGGAACACTTTTCTTTGGCAGCCAGATTCTGTGTGGTTCAGATGTGGTAAAGAGCGTACACTGAGGTGGTTTAATGATGCAATTAAATGTGCGTCAGAAAAGACTTTTAGACATGGGGTGTCATTGTGTTCCATATGGTATACACATGTTGGGAGTATAAATACTTCACGTTTGTCCAGACTGACTGTATATAATTAATAAGAGTCTATTATTGTTATCTGGAATAAAATGCTAATGCTGCCTGATACAAAGTAGAGAGAAAGTAAAGGGACACATTTTTTTGGGTGACTGACTGTGAGTATGATGTAACACAGCAGTAATAGTAAATTATTTAACTGCAGTATAAGTTAATCAGATTTCAAAGCACTTGTTCAGTGTGATGTACTGTCGGGTTCAGTTTGAGCTGCTTTCATTCACAAAAAGAAGAAAGACAAATATACACTCCATATAGTATGCAATGTGTGTGTAGATATTTAGCAGTAATACGGACTGTGTGTGATGGAAGCACCATTCCTACTGACACAAGAGAACACACACACACACATGCACACACAATGATGAAGCGACCTTGTGTCAGGAGCTTGTGTGGCAGTTACAGATGAGCCTTGATATACAGTAAGATGTGTGTTTGATGTGTGTGTGTGTGCAACATCTGTGCTGCTATGCGCTATGAGTGTGTATTTGATCCATT